>JAAMPD010001178.1:0-28481 GCA_025266255.1 Trissolcus basalis | reverse complement strand
AAAAAAAGAGAATGAAAAAAAAATGATAAATGAAAATGCCGAGATGAGAACTATGAATTGTCATATTATTACGAGCTAAAACCCGAGGCGCATCCAGTACCGAGTCAAAATGCCAAGTTATTGCGACCGTACGATGTATGTTTTTCACGGTTGCAATAAGTTGTTCTTTTTCATTCCGTACGTTGAAGCACCGTTGTCACTTTGCGACTAGCGTTCCTGTTACTTGTTAGGCGCGATGATAATCAAAGATTGCAAACGAGGAACAACAAAAAACAGGGACAATTCGATCGAGAATATTGTTACGCTGTAGAATAATATCGCGATCCAAATTCGGATCGCCGTTCACACGTAGGAAAAGTTGTTACGGGGCGGTAAAGAGAGAGAGAAAGAGAGAGAAAGAGCGAGAAGTTACACCAAAATGAAAAAAATAGAGGGAGAGAAAAAGAAAGAGACACTATAAAAAGTAAGACATTAAAAAAAAAGATGATTAACGAGTGAGAAAACAAGTAAGCGCATTATTGCCATTTAAAAGAAGTAATGTATTTTGTGACGGGTTTATAAGTAATAATAGGCGATATTATAGTTAACGGTGACGATTACTATAGTAACTATTGTAACGCGGAAAGTGATCGTAGGGAATTTTTACGACGGCGTGCTGTCGAATCGCGACCGACCGATCGCGAACGAGATCGATTAAGGATTTAAGGATATAGGATGTCGTTTGACTGAACCGTGAGAGCTGTAAAGAGATAAAAACGCTTTTATATCGTGGAGAAAAAGAGAGAAGAAGATGAATAAGAAGAAAAAAAAGACTGGTTATCGCGCGTTGTTTCGATCGAGTACGAGCTTCTGCGATTATTAACGAAATTAATCGCGAGTATGAACTTAGTAATTGTTTATTGAAAGATGAGAGAAGGGCCGTTTGTGTTTCGCTCAATCGCAGAATCGTAAGGTTCCTAAAACGTAAGTGTAAATATCGGCTATGTGTACTCGATCGGCAACAATGTATCGCAGTAAAGCTGAAGCAAAAAAAAAAAAAACAAAGTGAATTTTAAAGCAAACTAAAATTAACGAAACGAAAAAAAAATTACTGATAGGATAAAATGAAAATATGGTCCAGTGCTGCTTTTGTTCTTATCCATACGCGCATCCAAAATCAAACTGATTGTTGCGCCGAGGGACTCGGGTGCCAGTAAAAATTGCCAGTAGCATCGATGGACAATCTTAATTACGGCGATAATTAAAATCCCAAGGCCTGAAATAAAATGGAGAAAAATTGTTGGCTCCCTCGGCGATCAAATATGCACCGCGAGGAAAAAAACAAAAAGATAAAGAAATGAAATGAGTTTATAAGACGGAAATAACAAAATCAAGACATATTACGCAAGGTTGAGGAAACAAATTTATCAATAACTCATATTGTTAAAGACTTTAAGGAGCATATTAAATATAGCGACAACTTTTTATATAAATATTATCGTAACGAAATAGATAAAAAAAAAAAAACAAAATGATATGATGAACTCAAGGTGCTGTGAAATTTGCATTGCAATTGCAAGCAATTTTTATGGATTAAGATTGTTAGTCATTTGATACAGCCAGTTTTTGTTCTTTTCGACGAAACTTTGCAGATGACGATTTTGGACGATTATAGACGGCAGCACTGATATAGAAAATTCCGATAACTCGCGACAAGGATGGTGTCCAGCTCGATTCGACTCCCCCCGAATTTTGTCTTTCAGATATTAAGAGTTGATGGATGAAAAAACATACAAAAACAAATAAAAACAAGCGTTTATATCTTTGACTAGTCAGTCGTTCATGAAAAGAAGTTCAGTTTCCAGCTTGTGTTAAAACACCGCGAATTTCCTTTGATTTTCGAACGCAAAGATGATGAAACCACCGAAACGACACCTTTTTAATAAAAAGAAAAAAAAAGAAAAAATAAAAACTTGGGCATGAATTTGGACTCGGCCAAATAGAGAATGAACAAATTTAATGAAATTTAGGAGGACATAGAAGAAAAAAAATTTTTTGTACAACTGTGCTTCCAATTGCGTTTCCTTGGTCCCAAGGACTGTAGGAGAAAGAGCATCTATAAATCCAAGCCAATCGATGACCAGCACAGGAACGAGAAGATGCAGATGAAAACATGTGGGATATTCTTACCAATAGACGCACGCGCAGGCACAGGGGAATGAGAGAGCGCGATGAATGTCTCTTCCACCATCCGCTCGGAAAGTTTGCACAAATAATTGCGATAATGATACAATAATTACGATAGAAAATAATTCCATGTGATGAAAGAAAGCAACTGGCAGAGTCCGACCAGGAGATGGTTGTGGGCTTGGGTGGCAGACAGATCTCGCTTCAAAATGTACGTGAATGTATCCAAAAAAGAAACCATTATTTAACCACGAGAAAGGAAGACCAACTTTTGTTTTGACTATTGAATGTGCAGCAAGACGGAACAGTGGACTCACCGAAAAGGGGACACTTGGTGTGAAAATTGTTATAGTAAATATATGATGATGCGAGAGAAGAAATCATTGAAAACTTTTGCGAACGAATTTCAACGAATTTAAAATGAAAGAAGAAACAAAATGAAAAGGCACGTATTATTGTATAGGAAACAGCCGAATAAAAAGGAGGACTGACCAGGCGCGGGTAAGGCCGTACACGGAATTGCGTAGTTTTTCATTTTCGTTACGAGAACAAGAGCTTCGTGAGAGGTCCTCGTCTTGTGGTACTAACAGTCGGGATTTAATTTTAAATTCGCGTCATTAGTGTGTTACCGAAATGAAAACAATGTCAAAGAAATGAGAGCTGGTCAGCGAACAGTGTGATCGACACAAGCGAGGGCGTGAGAAAATTTTACAAGTCGGCGCGCGCGGTTTACATTAACGAGTGAAAGAGAGAACAGAAAAAAAAAACGATAAATGTATATTGCTAATTCATTGTAATAATTATTCACAGAGACAAAGATAAAGTTATAATACCGCGACTACAACATTTGCAGTCGGGGCTTCCTCGATATAAATCATGTACACACGTTGAGAACACTTTTTAGAACTATAATAAGTATATCATTAATTAAAGGACAACTTCACACTTACACACGTACACACAGACACGGACACGAGGTTCAGTGTTTTTTCTTCCGTATAATAATAAAACTGCAAACGAACACGACTCGGACACGACAATTCGGTTTACACACAGGGGCTCCGGAAGGGTTGGATGAAACGAGGGTAACACAAGCGAGTTGGAATCAAGTTCGCCCGCGGGGTAGCAAATTTTCGGATCGCGAGGGCGGGTGGAGGGAGAAGGAGAATCTCAAACGATATACTTAAGGACATACATTGACGGATCTACAACATTTTACATGAAAAAAAACCCATCATCTCACATTGTTAATATAAATTGCAATCCACAATTATTACTATTTACGATATAATTATTATCTTGCATTGTCTAGTCATATGTTATTATTGTATAACTAATGATATTAATTATTAATTAACCTGTACTATCTAGTCGCATTATGTGTTGCATAAAACTATGAAAAAAAATTACCAATGGTAAACAAAAAAAACGTAAGGGAGAGAGAGAGAGTAAAACGAAACCAATTGAAAAGAAAAATAAATGACATAAAAATTTGAAGAAGAGAAAAAACGAGATGTGAAGAGTGAAAGGAGAATTTAAATATTAATTGAGTGCAAGTGGAACGGTATTGCGCCATCAACAGCGAGCATTGTTTACGTTCCCCGAAAGAATGGTCGAGTAAAAGAAAAAAGAAGCGAGTGAGAACGAGAGTGCGTGAGAGTATGTTGCTGAGCGAGTGCGAGATACCATAGTCGAAGAGCGTGAGAGCGAGAAAGAGACACTTCTTCTTGATGCGCGTATAGTTCTCCGACAGTGCGCTGGATTCGTAGACTTATTATTACTTTTTCAAAAAAAGTGAGCGAAAAAAGTAAAAAAAAAAATGAAGACTAAAAATAATAACTAATAATAAAATAAAATTAAAAGGATCAGTCTTAATCGAGTTACCCAAATTGACAATTATTCGAATTCGGCGATAAACAAAGCGTTTTAAAAAAACAAACCAAGAAGAAACAAAATGAAAAATACTGCTCAAAAGATCTCACTATTCCCCAGCGATTTCGGCGCTGTTGCACGTATTGGATGCACACTCAACAATTATTAAAATAAAAAAAAAGTATAACTGACATATGCAAACAAAAATTGAGGCTAGTGAGGTCTTGCATTGTTGTGGTGCTACGAGTCGATGTCGTCCCCATGGGACTATTGTACTGTCGGAACGAAAAAAAATCAAGTGAAAAAAATTAAAAAAAATTAATAATAAAAATAAAACTGTAGTTAAATATTGGCGCGACGTGCGCGGCCGCGTGCGAGCATCGATCACGCGACATGTGCGATGCGCGCGCGCTTAAAAAATTTAAAAATTGATAAAAATCGCAAAATGAGTATTAAATATGTGCGGGGGCCGTGGAGAGGAGGGACCCTTGTTCCTTGTTCTACAGACCAAAGAAAAAAAAATTGTATCACAATCGCGATTGCCCGAGATCGTGTAAACGGAGCCATATATATAAATATACGTATATGTATTGAAAAAGTATTCGCTATTATAGATAAATATATATTTGTTCGATAAAAAGAAATGACAAAAGAAATGAAAAGAATGATAAAAAAACGAAACTCTGTCATAAGCGACAAGTTAAGCTCACACTTGTCTCGCCATCAGCATTGGTTTTGACCGTATTCTTTGACCCGATTCGTATATTCATGTTGCTTCTGAGTATAGTCGATTGGCAATTTTCGACGCAGCTTATTCAATTTTCGAAATACGTGCACCCCGTGTACTTCTATCCCCTTCTGGCTATAAGCTGTATCAGTTGACAGACCTGCCTCAATTTTCTTTTTGTTTCATTGTGACCTACAAAACTGTCTCCCTCATATTGTTCCGACTTCCTCTTCCTGCCCTCCCTCCCTCCCTCCCTCCCTCTCGAGAAGAGCTCGCGGGCCCTATATTGCAATATTTGTACTTTTCCATGTTGAAACCTCGATATACAATAAATTATATTAACAAACTTTAAAGTGCTGTACTTTTCTCTGCCTTTTCATTTTTATTCTTCATTTTTAGTCCTTTTTTATAATCAGTTTTCTTATCATTTTCAACTTTTCAAATTGTACCATTTCAATTTTTTATCAATTTTAGTAGAAAGTGTATTTGGTTTTTGAATTTAGACGTCTTACACTATTCTGCAAGTTCAAGTAAGTAATCAGGAGTAAACCTAAGTCACAAGTACAAAAATTGGTTTAAAATTATTTGAACAAATTGGAGCTCTGGGAGTAAAAAATGTTTCAATTCAAAATATTTGCTAAGGTGGATTATTCCAGTCGTCCATTTCTAAGTCGAATAATTATGCATTTCTATTGAAACAAAAATTCTCATTCTTTTTAAAATTTAGTTATGAAATTATAAGAACTTCAAGTTCAGTATTGAAATAATTGTAGAATGAAAATTTTTTTTATTATTTATTGAAATTGAAAAATTGAATTAAGTCGGTAACATGGGTGATCTACAAGGAGGAATACAATCTGGATATATGGATCGTGTCCAGGGCTGACTGGTCTGAAGTTCGCCTCTTCTGTTCGGTGCAGTTTCCTGCAGCCACCAAAGCACCTACCAAGCATCAGTAATGTCAATCGGGGCAGTGCACTATTGATTTTACACCTTGTTACCAAGTGCTATTCACCCTGATTTTTTGCACGGTCGTCCGAAAAAACCATAAACCTGGGTAAAACAACGTTCGCAAGCGTTTTTAACGCCTGCCGCGGTTCCATGGCTGCCAAGATCCCAGATGTGGAGAAAGGCAACGAGATGCCATCAAGTAAACCATATTCTACTCCAGAACAGTTTTGCTTGTGACAAGTTTGGTGCATCTCGGCTGTGCGCGTCGCTCGTTCAGTCTTTGTTCGTGATTCGTTCTTATTTTGCTTGCTCAGACTTCAGTCTTGCTCAAAACTATTTCAACATTTTCATTTTCAATGTTCTTTGTATTTTTCCTTTCATTTTTTAACTATTTATTATCCGTGAGATGTTGTTCTTTGTGCTATGAATTTTAGCAATGTTTATATAGAAAAGAATGCGTGATAGTTATAATAAAAAATTGCAAATAAATATTTGTTAATTGCGATCATCAATATTGATGAATAAATAATGACAAGAATAAGTTCATCTACGATTTATTTGCATGTCCAAATTCAGTAGTCATAGTGGTTTTTTTCTATTTCTGAATATTTTTGTTAGGCATGACAAAATATATTATTTCATTTTCAATGTGGAGAATGTGAAATTGTCTGTTTATTGAATTATGTATGGATATGATTATTTTCGAAATAAATTTTCTTCTTAATAAAAATAAGTTTGCTTAATTTAATAACGTGTTTATATGATTTCCCTTATCCTGTTTTTAATTCATTTTGGTTTGATAAAATTTTACCAGTTGGTTAAGACAAACTGCGATGATTATATTTGTATAAAATGCATCAGAGTTCTATTTTGGTTTCTCCGGTACCTAATTTTCAAAACAAATCAACAATTTTAATGAATATTGAACTTTATGTTCAAGCATGAAAAAAAGGAACGAGTTATTTTTAGAAGTGTCTTTCAGAGGATTGACAGGTACGATTAGTATTGATGCGAACCATATATCGGTCTTTCGTTTCCTGGTCAACTTTTAATTTTCTTCCCTTGAAAGTAAACCTTGTATTTTTCGTTCGAACTTTTTCTTCGAAACTTCTTAATCAATGTCTCTGATAAATTTGTTCCTTTTATCTCGATATGTACTTTTTCATCGACTTTTCCTTGGCTTTTACAAAAGTGCTGTTCGTGTGTCAATTATCCTCTTGAAATTAATTGTTCCACTTGTTTAGACAACGAATAACGTAGCTCGATTGAAACAAAACAAAACAAAAAAAAATACAAATCAGAAAGTTAATACACTTTTGAGAATAGTGCCAAAAGTGTACGTGCAAAGTACAGTTTGCAAATATTTTCTAGTTGGACTGATGATGTCGAGTAAGTACTAAAGCAACCTCAATTGGATCTTTAAATTTACCAACAAACAACGATCAATCAAAATCAATTTCCTAATAAAATCATTTTATCGCGAGTTCAATCTCATTGATTCTTCATTTCAGCGGTGCATAAATAAAAAATTTATATGCTTCAATCATGTTAACATTAAAAGACATAAAATTGATAGTGTAAGAAGTAAAAATTGTATTAATGGTTTCATATTTTGATTATAAAATATTAAATTTTTATATAAGTATTTTTTATATTTTATAAAAAAAAGTTTCAATAAAAATAATAAATAATAAAAATGGTTTTATATATGATACATATTTTTTAAATATAATAATTGTTAATCGCTCTAACACAGATACGTTAAATTTCATCTGAATATCAAAACATTGCCGACATGAACAATTTGCTATTCATTTTATTGCACCATCAAAAATGTTTTCTTGTACACAATCGATGTGGTGCTGTTTTATTGCTGATAGGGTTGTACTGATACCAGGCGAGTCCTAGTTTTTCAGTCCAGTCAACGCTGCCCTTTGATTCGCACAATTTCAAATGTTTTTATTTTCTTTTCAAATTTTTGTCCAACTTATCTGGTGACAATCATATTATGTATTGTAAGTGAAAAATATAATCTTTTTGTTTTGCAAATGTGATTCTCGTTTTGAAATTGAACAAAAGTTAAATTGATGTTTGATCGATTTTCATTTTACTGATTTTTCAAGTTCACGGCTTTTTTATCTTGAAACATTATAGACGTTCACACATTCAATCGCCAACTCCACACTTCTGAGCGTTTCAATTATTTAACATGCGTAAATCAATGAAACGTTTTAGCTTGAACTCTCAAGACCCGCGCTATATCGACTTTAGTTACTTGTAGTTCTCTCAATGACACACTTCCCAAAGAAGACTTACAAACGAAAAAAGCGAAAACGCGCCTCGTGAGTTTCCTTCGCGCTAAGGTGGACGTTTGCATGCGACCGGGACACGAGTGTACGAGTTTTTGAAACAAATTTTCTACTCTTCTAAAAAATGCTGACGAAATTTAAAAAATTCTTTGATTGTTCAACGATTCGGGAAAATTTTAAACTTACAGGTGTGGAGAAGGACGAGTCCGGCATGGCCAGCGAGAGTGCGGTCGAACTTGAAGATCGGGATCCCAACAATCTCAACGAACATCTGCAGGTACAAATTTTGAGAATGAAAAAAAAATTGTTATTTCAAGTTGACATTTTATGTTAAATTTTCTACTTGATTTGAATTTGTTTGTTTTTTTTTTTTTTAATTGAGAATAGCAGTTTTGGGAATGTATTTTAATTCGGTTTGTTTTTTCAGATTCTATGGGATGACGTAATTGCAGAACCAGAAGGTATTCGAAGCCCTGAATGTGCTTGGAGACTGACCAAGCATTGTTTTCGATTGTCAAAAGGATTCTGCTACATCCTGCTCTCAGTTGTCATCGCTCCAATCTTCGCTCTACTTTTGGGAATAATATTTGCATGTTTTGCATTCCAGGTAACATTTTTATCTGCATTTATTTATGCTAAAATACTATTATAACATATATGGTCTCATACCCACACATTACAAACCTACATTACAAACAAATTATATAAATGAAAAATAAATAAATATAAATCCAACAAATATATTATATTTATATGAAAAAAGTATAAAATTGGAATATATTTATACACGTATATTTTTTTCTTGTAGGTATATAGAAAATTTTTGTATTATAAACACAATTTGATTTGCAGAACGTTTGGATTTACCGCCATTCCTTCGTCTCTGGAAAATAGTTTGCCACGTGAATCGTCAATTCATTACAATGTTTCTGTACGCTGTGGTACGTCCGATCGTCGAAACCCTGGGCTATATGTGTTACAATATACGGATCATGAACCAAAAATTACCGTTTGGTCCCGACCGCAAGGACGAGATCTCGACGGTGTAAAAGCCCACGTCTCCGATTTCACATCTAATATACAGATTCAACTGGTAACTCAATATTGTTGCATACAATTAGCTTCCCCTGTTTATGCTTAGCTGAAAACTGGACCTGTTATTATTGTGTCTGATGTCTAGAAAGCGTCCAACTAAGATGTGATATCAAGTGATCATTTTTTGATAACGAGTATTTATTATCATTATGAAATAATGCAGTTCCATTGGATGTGATATTCAATTCATCATTTTTATCGTGTTATAATTGTTACGATAATTAGTTGGTTGATGTGAACAGTATTATTGTGGGACATTCAAGCGATGGCTCCACTGAGGATATTATTCGTGACATTTGGAAATGGAAATGAATAAATTAGTGTTTTGCGGAGTGAAAAGAACATTGTTAAAATCTGAAATTGCGACTGCACTTTTTAATTATACACTGATTGCATAGTATAAAGTTTGTTGAATTGAAGAAAAAAAAACACTTAATGGTTTGATAAATTTTTAAATATCAGGAAATTGAAAGAGGAAGATACGTTTTGAAAGTTGAGTATTGGGGAGTTGGGGGGGGGGGTGTAAGAAAGTGACGGTGCATCCTGGGAATTGAAATCAGCCTAATCCACGCATGGGTTGTATGCAAATTTGTTGTCTGTATGTTAATTTTTGTCACGGGTTCTATATTGCGCCATAGGTGCTAACATTTTAGTATTAAACGAATACCTAATGATAATCTATAGACATTTATGTGAGTCCCTCGTTATATTTGAAAAACTCATTTTAAAACTCATTATGAAATCAGAAATGAAAAATCAATAACACTGCCAATAGAAGTTTTTTGCCTCGTTTAGGTGCAAAAATACTTGTTCGTTTCAAAGAATCTGTGATAATTTTTGTCCTGAATAAATGGATATTCGTTTTCACATAAATTAAAACTATCCAATTATTAATGAATTGTTGCAAAAAATACATTAAAAACACAGATGAATAACGTCCTTAATTTGATAACTTTTACATTTTTATACCGAAGATAACAGTTCACCAGTCCAACGAAAATTAATAAAATGCAATTTTAGAGGGACTCGACAATTTCTTTTTGAGAATATAACAATTTTGAAAACTAAATACGGATAAATTGAACTGTAGAATTCTCGCATTGATATACTTATTGACAAATGCGAATCAACGAATTTTATCATTAAACATTCATAATCGAAAAGTTTGTCGATATAAGAATTACTGGAATTGATTGTACAACTTTGAATTTATGCATTGTTGACTGTACATTAGTGCATACAAACAACAACATTTGGATGACATTTATTGACATTTTACAAAATGAAATATTGTGTGCTACGACAGTGACATTGTTTTTTGCAAAAATTTCAAAGTGATTTTTCAAATAGTACGCACTGGTTATGTGCGCAGTTTTCACAAAGTTGTTATACCACGTATACGAAAGCAATTTTGATATATTGGCTTTTGAAGTGCGTTTTGTAAATTAGTATATGATTACAAGTTGTAAATATTATTTCAACGATTTTAATCATTTGTATGAAAATGCAAATTTATCAAGTTATCAATAATATATAGTATATAGTGATATATAGTTGTCCAAAAAATGTAATAACAAAAGTACAATGTCTCTCAAGGTACAACCAAGTTGCACCTTGGGACTTTGAAAAAACCAATTGATATTTGTTATCGATTTGTTAAATTTTAAGATATGAACTGAAATTTAAAATATAAATCAAAGTTCCACTTAATGATGTTAGAAATAGAACAAAACTACAAATTTGTTGTTATTACTCTGCTGTTATAGAATAAAGTTTATCTGATAAGTTTACAATTGTAAAATAGAGGGAATATGAATAAAATATAAAAAATCAAGTTGAGTATGATTCTTACAAAAATTACTCAAACTTTGTAACTAAAATTAGTTAATTTTATTGAAATTCAGTCGGTCCGTGAATTTTTTGAGTTTTTCAATATTATCTGAAGTCGATGACAAAGTCTTTCTTACCTGTCGGTATAGTAGAAATTGAATGGTTCAAGTATAATTGTAGCTGTTGTAACAGAAAATCTGAAGGTGGTGCTACATGACTCTACGATAGAATAATTAAAGTGACTTTCGAAGATATAACATCGAACCTTTTCAACTCTTATAATTGAATAACATTTATAATATAAAATATGTTGAACATGTCTCCTTAATAATATTCAATAAAACTTATACACTCACTAAAACTCATTGAAAGTTTTGATATTTTTGAAGTTTGTATAATAATTACAAAATTATTACAACTGAATTGACAACAAAACAAGTAATAAAATAATGTCAGCATCTTAATTAAATTCAACTCAGCTGAAAGTTCATTTTATTTCAACGATATTGCGATAACAATCTGACCCACCCTCGTTGGATCATAAAAATGATCTCACTTCCTGATTGTATCACCGCTCGTGATAATGCACTCTTCAAAAAAAGAAAGAAAAAAAGCAATAAAATATTATCAACAGCATTGTAACAGCTCCGCTCTTGACGGTCTCCCCGTAATCTTATATCTTTGACATCAGCAACTCCCATCGGCTACTGCACTTTTCGAAAAAAGCCATAAATCTGGCTGGTGCTCGGTTGCACCCACACTAGTCCACATGTAAGCCACATTATTACGGCCTAAGAAAAATCGGGGCACATCCTGCTGCGCACAATGTGCGCCGCAACAAAGCTCCGGGTTTTCACTATTATATTTTCGGCATCGCATTACCATCGCACCGCTTTCAGCAGTTTCAAGATTTTATCGCGCAGCTCGCTCTCAATGACATGCTATGAGGATATGTAATTTTCGATGCGACCCAATAACGAGTCCTCGTCATCCGGTTTGTGTCGCCCATACGCGCAGAAGGATATTATTTTCCCAAATAAAATTTCTCCGTCTCATAGTTCCAGCCTTTTTTTGATCACAATTTTCCTGTCGTTTATCCAATACAGACACACATTTTTTTGTCTGATTTATTGAAAAAAAAAAAAATGGTCTCATACAAATATTCAGCTTTATTTTATTGCCATGAGTTTTTTGAAATTAAACAGAAAGAAAAACTCAACTTTTTTGTTTCACTTATTTAAAACGACAAAATATTTAAATAGCAGGGATAAAAAAAAGTTCCGAACGACTTTGCTGTATCTTTTTAAATGCTCTATAAAAAAAGAGTTATAGAATTCTTTAAACAGCGAATCAAAAAATGTGATATATGGCTATAGAGCGACGCACAATGGCACACGCACGGGGTGTGAACCATTTGAAAGAGTTTTTTTTTTTCATTTAACCAGCCCGAGACGATTAAGCAGACGGCGAGTTGTTTATTAACGAAAAAATTCGAATCTGTTTTTCCCACTGGCCGTTTCGTCATTTGAGGTTTGATTTTTTGTCCGCTTATTAAATAAAATAAAGTATTTCGGATGCACCGCGGGTCTGGTGGGAGTTTAAAAGTGTTAACCGCGAGGAATGTTTTTCTCAACTTTTATGATCTTTCGGGAGCTGCTCTCTTGATAAATCTTCGCGCCTTTCGGGTGTTTATACGACGCTATAAAAATTTCGTTTTTTCCTCGACGCCCCGAGATCTTATTTGACGTCTGCAAAGTCGACGAGACATATAAAACCAGGGTATTCATGATGCAATGTTTATCTTATTTGTAAAACAGTTCGTTTTGCACATTTTTTTCTCAAATAAGCCAAAACAATATTTTGGCAAGAAGTTTAAAAATAGTCCGGGACAAAACAAAAAGCCAACGATTATTTTGATGGTTTGAAAAATTGTCAGACAACCAAGAGCCATCCATTGTATAGTTTTCTTTTTTCATTCATGAACAATAACTCCGGATTTAGCGGGCCGAAAATAGGTTCGAGTTAAGATGAGATAAAAACCGAGAAAATCTTAAAATACAAGTTGACAAAAAAGTTGAGTCACCGAAATCAATCGGGGAATCGGAAGACGTTTAAAAGAACCGACAATCCGCGGTAGAAAATCACACCGCTTTAAATTAGACAGCCTGATGGATGGTCAGGAAACATGATTATTTTTGATTAAGCGCCTGCCGTGTGTGTGGGACGAAGAAGAAGAAAAAAAAGACATTCGGGGATCACGCACGATTATAATATTTTCTTGCTAACTAATCACTGTAATTAATCGCGGTATGTTGTATAAATGAATCGTATCGTTTTCGTGATGTTATTTCTCACCGAGAGGTTTATTTCGGCGTGGCGAATATACACAGTTGGGAATCTAAAAAAAAGGTTTCGTGTGCGGTTTATGTATGAGCCATCGCGGACACGAAGCAATTGTGTGTTGACTTTAATGTATGACATAATCCAAATATTTCAGTTCATCGTATTAATCATGTTGACACGTCGTTGTGTGCCAGACGGGGTCTTGTTTGGTTACTCGAAACAAATGGATTACAGGAAATTGGAAAAAGAAAATATATGCCCGAATGCTCTCTCGGTTGTACAACAAAAAGTGATACACTTTTGCGCGCGTATCTCCTGGAGACAAATTCGGTGGCAGCTGATTCTGTTGATCTTCGTCGGGACCGTCAAAAAAGCACGTTCCACAAACAAGACCCCAATTCATTTTTCATCCCGCCATAAATAATCAACATAATTATTTGTAAATATTGGATTGTCATTAATTAAACAAAAATCATCCATACAGTCGATGGTCTAAAAATATAATTAAGTTGTATATCTCGCTGGATCCACAAATAATTCACTCTGCAACCGACGGGAACAAGATATATTTTTATTTTTACACTCAAAGTGAATTTTTTTTGCCTCATGTTTGCAAATCAAATCAACCTTAATGGATTTCAATAGGATTTATTTATGATAACACTCAGGCCTAACTTAATAAAAGTGTAACGCAAAGCTATTTTGTTTTCCGCTCATTGTTATTTACAAGCGACTTTTATACGCCCGTTAACATAAATTGTTGGAAAGCATTGCAACACGACACTCGCGACAATTATGTACAACACAAAACTGCGCCGTGTATATTATCGCGATGGGACGATATGTTGACAGTCAATAATAAAACATCGATAAAACGTAGATTTGATTTGTAATTTATCATTTGCATGAGGCAACGGTTTATTTTGATGAGATAAATAAAAAATTCGTGTCGACAGGAATTGGGTTGTTGCGAGCGCGCTGATGCATTGTTGAAAAACACAGGGCACAGTCATAATCAATGGGCGAGCGTTGTTTTGCGAACGTAATCAGATACATTTTTATTTGTTGGCAACTGCGGATCGCGTGCCGGATGCGGGGCTAATTTGTTGTTCATGGCCTGGATGAAGAGCAGATGAATGCCGGTGTGTCGTCGAGTGTCGCGACAGTTGTAATAACAGAAGCACGCGCTCTCTCAAGATCACGTCTAAGTGGCCGCTTCGCTTTGTCGGCGAGGGAATTAATTCCCATATATTTGCCACTTTACGCCACACAAACCTTACACTTAACGGCGACAAATGTTTTTCACTTCACTTTTTCTTTCTCTGTCTCTCTCTGTCTCTCTCTTTTTCCCCCGCGAACATATTTTACCAGGATCAGCTTACACCGTGTCGGCACCGTAGCTCAAGATTAGATGAAGTCCGATGATGTGTGTCCAGTAGCGCCACAAGTTGAGGAAACGACTGTTTTGTGTCAGAATCTTTAAACTGACATGCTTACATGCTTTTCAAATTTGTTGGGCTATAAGTAATCAAAGATAATCCGGCCAACGAAAAATTGAGAGTCCGAAGGGAAAATAAGGAAGTTGTAAATTTAGAAAAGAAGTGCATTCTGGATGGTTTATGAAAAGGTGATGATAGATTTTTTTTGTACACGGCTAAGTTTTTTTTCTTTTTTTTTTTGGTGGTGTCATTTTTGTGATGTAATTTTGTTGTGTAATTTTTTTGCACGGATTTGGATCTTGCGAAAATATCGTTTCGACTTCCTGTTTCTGTATACAAGGTATATTGTAATCATAACGTGTTGCCCGTCTCCGTAACTTTTTTTATGTTCTTGAAAGAGGGGAAAAAATGACAGTAATACATCCTGCTAGGACGGGTCTGACAATAAAATCGGTTCAGATGCCAAAATATTAGATCAATGTGGATCGCAGCTACAGGTCTCAACCTATGATCATTTTTCATTCGATTCTTATTGTCAATACACTCAATGGCCAACGACCTAGTATATCTCAAGTATAGAACGGGATGCCAAAGAATCACAAAACGGTGTGTGCGAATAAGTCATAAAACCCTTCAAAATATAACTGCCCTTGGAATGAAAGAAACATACGTTCATATATGCTGCATATTTTTCAAATAGAACACGAATCTGCGTGAACTATAAAAACAATAATAGATTTCATAATGCCAACCAAATTCCTAGAATTCAAAGAGAAATATAAATTTTAATAACAATAACAAAATGGACAAAAGTGACACTGAATATTCTGTCTGTTTGATTATATAAGTATAGTTATTATAAACAAATTATGATTGTTTGGATATCAAATCATTGACCAATGAATGATTTCAGGGCGATAATGGATTTTTTCTCTCTGGGATTTTAAAAGCTCGAACTATTATCTATCACAAACTGAACAAACTTCTATTTTTTCATAAATGAGTAAACTAGATAAAGTGCATTACATCAACAATACCAAACAAATTCAGTTATACCAGGTGGGTTGGTCGTGAATATACAAACATGAAGCTTTACATCAACGGACTAGGCTAGTAAACATTATGTTGAAATAACCTTCGCAGGCCGCAATCAAATAGTTTATTATTACTATTTACATATAATTTTCCTATTTCATTCAAATAAATAAATTAATATGTCACAGTTGCAATTTCATTCATAAAACAATTTAATCTTTGTGAAGTATCAAAACTTCTAATTTTTTTTTTTCATCTTGTTACAATTGCCCCAACTGTCCCAGTACAAAACTGATATGAATATATTTTAAATTCACATTGTTTCTTCTTTTTTATGAGGCTCAGGTTTCTTTTCAGTTTCTGCGATTGAATTAATATAATCTCATCTAAGATGTTACTTTTTTTTTAGAGTACGGCTGTATCTGAGGATGAGATCAGTGGGACCAAACGGGGCCCAATGAGGTGGCATTGGTGATCGCGGAAGCGTGACATTATATTTATGTTGTCACCTCGTGCGTGTCGAGAAAACCGGGGACTGACAAAAAGGATGGAGAGATGTCGCGCGGGGTCTTTCGGGAGGACAGGGCGGGGCCCGCTGTCAGCAAACATGGCGGCTCGTACGCGCTACTCGTGCAGCGATCGCAACAATACGCGAACCTCTACCTGTCCATGTGCGGAGTCATTTCAAAACCAACGCGTCGAATCGCTCTCAAAGCCTGTTTCTCGAATTTTCGGGCGCGAGCCACCCGCTGTTGGCCAATGTGTCATTTGCAAGAATCCCCTTTAATTGTACAAATAGAAATGACGTTCTTTTTTATATCACAGAGTCAACTTGGCCAAAGAGATCTCACACAATAAATCCAATGGCATTCGAGCGAATCAAAATGGTTATTGAGGTGCGATGAATGGCCGCCAGTTTAATAGCAGCCGCGATGAAAGGTTTGTCCTCCAAGGGAACAAGTTTATTGAGTAATCGGGCACCAAAGGATGGATCAGTTTTTTTCGAAGATTCTATAGTTTTCTTTACGACCGGAGTCATCACTTCCCGGAGTCAATTTCGGCGAGCATCAATCTAAAAAAAGTGTTTAAGTCCAGCATATTTACTCGAATCTATTTGCAAGTACTTTTTTGAGTTGGACTTGAAAAGGGCGATGTTCAAACTGTGAAATTACGTTACAGAAAAAAAACATGCGCTTAACTAACTACCTGTTTTTTTTTCATTGGTTTTAGTGTGATTGATTACAATAATTTTAAACCAAGTTTATTTTACGAAACAGTAAATTTGTTTATTTAATTTTTGATATTGCATTTGCAAATATTTGCTAAACTGCAAGGTAAGTTTTAGGGAAAACTTTAAGGATATAAAAATATTTTTTGCAGGTTATTATTTTTTTGTTTTTCCTGGAAAGTCAAAATTTGTTTACAATTCAACCTTGTGTATTTTTGATCGACATATTCAATTCGGCAAAGTATATGAAAATGTTTCACAAATTCATATTCGAGATAAATTTGATTTCAAACTGTTTCGTATTAGTAGATTTATAATTAAAAATCACAAAAAGTTTGGACTATTTTGCTGAGTTGTTTGTCCCACTTGAAGTACAATGTTATTTACAAAACAGAACAAACTCAAACTGGTATATCAATTTTGCAAAATTGGTATTAATGTTGTTCCGTGAACGGATTCCGGTAGCTGCTGGTAATAAGCTGGATTTGTAGACCAACGAAGCAAATAAAGAGCCGTAATGAGACGTAAGGAGAGTCGCCAGGTGGCGCGGCGATAACATTATATTTGCCCATGTGAGTCGGCGAATTGAGATATACGCAATGGTCCATCGATCAGATCCAATTATACGGGGGAGCCTTTTGAAAACGTGCCGATTCCATGGGGGATCGGTTGCGCCCGAGGCACAATGCCATTCGTGACATCGTTTACGCACCCCCCGTGGCTCGCCGCGTTCCAAAACCGGGCCCTCAAAAGCCATGCGGGACGCCTCTCTCATGAGACATCTTCATTACACTGCGGCCGTACGGCCCCATCATCCAGTTTCGCCTTGGCCATTGCACATTTGCCCTCGAGTGATTATGCTTGTACCGACAAAAATGTTTCTCGTCATGTAAAATCGTCTTAGAATGTAAAAGACCCCGAGACATCACATTTTTCATAACCATTTTTCATCGCCAGATACATATATATATTTCGGTATCACTTTGTCCTGCCACGGTTATGGGCTGTTTCAGAACACCAATTACGGTGACACTTTTTCCGACCGTTTACATACAAAGTAAATTTTAAATTTATCGTTTTTTGATGTTTGGTATTTTGTTCGGGGGGTTTGAAATGTAACAGACGTCTATTCGAGTTCAAACTCAGATCTGTCAACATTCAGATAAATTTATTTTCGACACTTCTACTATTTTACTATAATTAAAACCGGCAAACATACAAAAATCGTTCAAGTCAAAAACGAAATCTTATATCCCCTAAAATTTGTAGGACTTTAAATGGTTTTGATTCGTATCAAGTCTGGAAGTTTGAAAACGATCTTCAGAACCTCGCTATACTTTTAACACAAAAAGCTAGTTAAAAACGTATCACATTTGCACCCTCCCAATTCTGAAATCGTAAATCAAATTTTCCAAGCCCATCGCGTGAAACCCCTAAGCTCTCATTCTTACATCCCTTTGAATAAAAAATGCGAGTCTCCGCGAACCGTTTAAAAAACGGTCCGGCGTGTGTGCTGACGATTTGTAATCGATTTTTGTAGTCTCATTTTGTTGGACGGGAGAGAACGCAGAGGACGGAGTAGTCGAAGGTTGCTATTAAAATGCAAGCAAGTAACGAATTGAAGGAAAGGTTGGGCGAAGGGAGACGGGTTATTGGGTGATGCGAGCTAGTTTACTCGGACTCGGAGGTGGCGCTGAGGGGTCGAAAGTGCGGTGCCTTGGTGGCCACGGCTACACAAGCCTGGGGTAACGAGGGCTAGCCTTTATGGCCCGTAAAGATACGTGCCGTCCGGTTTACGTTTGGTCGCTCTGTATGGTGTATCAACGTATCATCAAGCTAACGTAAGGGTCTTTGACGCCCGGCCAGCCCTTTGTGAAATCCCTTCAACGAATCTGTGTGGAAAGTTAAAGAGGCTACTGAACGCGAAAAAATATAACCCAACATATAGTTTGGGTCCTTCGAAAATTCACCGTTCATACATACTTTTCACAATAGAGCCACTGATTGATAAGAAAAAAAAAGCTTGCATGAAATCAGAAACAAGTTGCAGTACAGCAAAATGTTTGCAAAAAAAATGAGGGAAATAGAAATAGAAATGAAAATAGAAATGAAAGAAAAAGAAAGGAGGAAATTTTGATCTTGGAATTGATATAATTGTCAGTGTGGCGGAGGGTGTCAAAATTCACGGTTTGATATCAGAGAGTAAGTTGAATTTGAAGACAAAGTATATAATCCGGTGGAATATCAACTGGCGCAGTAATCGCAAGGGCTTTGAAAGCGAATAATCGTCGGTTGCGGACAAAAATGCGTCGAATCGTCAAAGGAAATCAATAATTATACGTAAAAGAACGCAAATATTTCGGAAGAATGTCTATTGATCGGGCAGGCCGCTCTAACGATTGCCCCTTTTCAAACGTCGTTCCACGTTAAGCTAAATTCTCTCTTTTTCTCATTTCCACCCTTTCGTCCGGTTCATTCGAAACGCGCTACCACGCGATCGCGTTTTCCCTCGCTTTTGACCGAAGGTAATTTCGAAATACATTTCACTCGATTCGAAAAAAAAAGATGAGAGAAAAAACACACCGGCTATAGGGTAGAGAAAAAAAAAGGAGAGGACGAGGGAGGAAAAAAAAATGCTGCTCGATCGACACTGCAGCGAACCTCACGGCAACCTCACAGCACAGCCGCTGTAATCACACACAATCACGCTCGCATATTATGTACAACTGCCCCACCGGGAGAGTGTACACATTATACGCGTAAAAAGCGCCTCCGAAAATGTCCTGATTCGACAGCATTTTAAAATGAGTCCCTATGCCCGTCTCTCTTGCTCTACTTCTCGCTGGGCGCGATAAATAATCATTTGTCCTGGTGTATTGTTGTTCGAATCGAATTGTTTTTGCAATTTAGCTGATGAAAATGACTCTGCAAACCTGACGAAATTACCTTTTCACGTTTTTGCCCTGCCAATTTTTCCATCAAATTAATGACGTTTAATCAACGCTCAATTGACTTGATAAGCTTTGGTAAAGGCAGGACCATTTTTTTGAAACTCTAGTTTCACTGACGGTAATTAACAATCGAATCAAAAACACACCAAAAACGTTTTATCAAATTTCGAGCAGCGATTTTTCGTTTCGTTCTTTGCGAAAGAAAAACAATTTTTTATTTTTTATTTTTCGTTAGCATAATTCGAAATCACGAATTCTTCACAAGGGAAAACTTATAACCTTCGGAGCGATTGCGTTATGTCGGTCATTAAAAACATTCGCACTCGCGCGACTCTGTTTTATGTACTAGAACCTAAATAAATGACACATTTTATAACCCCCGAGTGCGAAACATGAAAAACTATGCAGAGCGAAAAAAAAAGAGATGAGAGAGAGGGAGAGGAAAAAAAAAGAATGACGCGGATGAGGAACGCTTGCGCGCCACCGAAATGACCGACTGTGGTAATTATGAATGCCGAGGATGGAAAATCAAATGAGGAAACGAGAATGGGGCAGGGAAAAAAAAGAGCGAAAGTGGTCGAAAAGCAAAAACTATATAATATAAGGCACAGAGCGAAAACGAGGCGAAAAAAAGAGCAAAACGGAAGTGAACGCGAAAAAAAAGGAAAAAGGTCGCAATTAGAGCACATGTCGCGTGGACCAATCGGTTGTATTTATTCGTAAACCGCGGCTTGTTTTTTTGCCAGAGTCTATATCAGCCCCGAAACTGCCACTCGGAACATCGCCCGTCGCGCCCCTCCCCGCCTGTTATTCAACACATGGACTCGTGCGTACACGTAATCACGTGTGCCCTCGTTGCGCATACAAACAGACCGGATCGTAATGCGCGGTAGAGGTCGAAGGGCGCTGAAAATTAACCCCGCGATTGGCGCTCTGTTGGGGGACAAGGATGCCGCGAGGCCAACAGTGGTATTTGCAAAAACCTCTCGCTGTATTATATTTTATTATGTGCAACGCAAATCCATCAGATAACAAATTTATATGCAATCATGTATGTCGTCGTATATCTGATTTTATATATGAAACCATGTGTAACAGGTACATATGGTTGAAAATACTGTTTTTATATTTGTTTACATGTCATATGCGACTGTATAATTTATGTATATAATTTTTGAGGTTACAAATTTGAGGTTTGCAAATTTGGGTGTTTTTGAAAATGCAATTTTTACAAACAAAAAAACCGATTCTTGTATGTATAACACCGAAAGGAAATATTTTTTCATTTGAAAACCAAAAAGTTTTAGGCTTATTTTGAAAATACGTTGGGTTTTGTTATATACAGAAATTGAGAATTGCAATTTCGTGTTTTCCATTTTATAGATTCTATAGAAAACACTTCAAAGCTCGAGTTTTTAATCAAAATCATAACCACGAGAGAGAAGTGCATTTCGAAAATAAATTCTCCAGTTCTCGATTAATCTTTTTTTTTCCTACGGTGAAGAAAAAATTTAATTTCTAAACTGCATCGTGCGATGCAAGTTTGTCTGACTGTTGCACCGGGGCGCATGTGTGCAATGCTTTTTGTCCAACTTTGGCGGAACAATTTTTCATTCGCGTCACTTGACGTGACGTCGCCTCTGAAGGTGAATAGTCATGCCCTGACAAGCGTTCACGTTTAAGGCACAAAGGAACTGCCATCTCGTTCTCTCTCTCACATTGAAACGCGAGCACGTTGCCGAGCGGCAGCAATATTCTTATACAAACTCCAGTGCAAACCCATGCACAAGGGCGCAAGCCATTTTTTTATTTCACTTTCACGATTCTCTAATTCTCTCTTGCATTTGCATGCTAACGTTTATGTCGATATTTTCCTTACAAATATGGAGGCTTGATCTCAACAAACATGTGTGTATTCCATTCGTATTCACCATTACTTTGACTATTTTTCATTCATTTTGCAACTTCAATTTAATTTCCACGAACACCAATTGTGAACTCATTATTAAACTTATATAATTGAAAATGATTCAAACTCAACATCTTCCATTTTTTATTCTAAAGTTTTTTTTTTTTTTGATGTTAGTTAAGATAATTTTTTGTTCTCAGTTGTAATTATTAAATTGTGAGTAGTTTAATTGGTAACTAACAAAAAATTTCGACCCATTAATTATTACACTGAAGTAATTAAAAAAATGATTTGAATGCAAAATTTTTTCTATTCAAAAGTATTTTCGATTTTTGATGTCCGTTTGTGAATCCATTCAAAGTCATGATATGATTAATTTTAAACAAAAAATTAATTTTTTAGACTGTCCTTTTTTAATTTGAGCTTGTTTTATAGCTGGAAAAGATATTTGTTGAATGTCATGTCAGATTCTTCAGACTAAATAAATATTGACTAATCAAAATTCTTGCCCAGTTGGAAAAGGATAAGCCACGTGCCGGTGTCTTGCAGTACAGCGGGGTTTATAAGTAGCGCTGAAAATTGGGGTTGACGTGGCTTATGTAGAGCACACAGAAAAGCATGGGGTTGAATTCTGTCGACATCTGCTCATAAAGCATCTTGTC
Source organism: Trissolcus basalis (assembly GCA_025266255.1). Taxonomy (NCBI): domain Eukaryota; kingdom Metazoa; phylum Arthropoda; class Insecta; order Hymenoptera; family Scelionidae; genus Trissolcus; species Trissolcus basalis. Next base: position 5,964 of record JAAMPD010001178.1, on the reverse strand, counting down.
GGCGCACGCGGTGAATTCTAAACCGTGCATTAGGAATGATTTGTCGCAGCGTCCATGATCGATGTCCTTTTTTAATCCCGTCGCTAATTTTCGTCGATCAAAAAGTTGTCTCCTTTCACACACCCTCTGATATATTTTTCATAAACCTCATGTCGAGACTTGTTTTGTCGGAACAATTTGAGATTTCGTATTTGAAACTATGTAGTACAGTTTGCAACCATAAAAAAAATATTTTGTCGTAAATACCAGTCCAGTGACGCTTAAAAAAGTAGACCAGAAATAGACAATACATGACCAATTAAAATGAGACCTTCTCGAAAGTGGAGTGATCTTTTCTTTCGACGAGAATGGAGGGCATGAACTTTCTCGTGGAAAAAAAAGAAAAAAAACGAAGAGCGGACTTTTTCCATGCGCATTGTTTTTTATTCGTTTAGTGGACGCAAAAAAATGTTCCTCCTTTGCGTTTGGTCCCGCATTGTAAATCAAGGCGGTTTTTTTTCTACGGTACACAAAATGCATGACAAAGTTCTTAAAGACTTTGGGACTTGTTCCAAAAAACTGCTCTGTTTTGGTTAGAAATTAGTGCACGAGCTGTCGAAATGTGTGCGATCATAAAGTGCTGCATTGTCTCCCTGCCGAGGATGAATAGAAAAAAAAGACCATGGGAATTAAAAAACAACTAATATACAACACCGTCATTTAAAAAAGAACCCAAACTTGGGATCTCATTTTTCGAACTTTCGACCAATTTTTATGGTTGTACTCGTAAAAGCATAAAACAGTTTCCATAATAATCAAAACGTTTGACCGAAACTGGACTAAAAACTTGTTTGGTCATTTTTTTACGTTCTTAAGCAAATCACGTTATGTTTTGTTGTAGTGTCGTTATTTTATAATTATGGGTACCTGTCGAAAGAAAAAAACACGTCTCTCGATAAGGTCAATTTGGGAAACAATTTTTTTTCCTCCTAATTGAGAAATTATAAATAATGTTTTCTCATTTTCGTTCAGCTTTTTTTGCGATAAAAAATTGGACGTATTTTTCTATTAAAAAATTTCTCTTACGCGCATTTTGAAATTTTCGTTCTATATTGATATAAAAAAGAACACAAAACGAAATTTATTGATGAAATCATCAAATATTTGCTCTGGATGAAAAAGTTGTTAAAAATGTATGTCAACATTGGCATTCATACTTGCTACATAAAAATCATTTTAATATCCTGTGTTTAAAAAACATTTGTATAACCATAATTTTTTTGCCGGTGCCAGTTTTATACGATTTCTCGTACTTTTTAATAGAGCGATGAATATAAACATTGTAATAAAATAAAACTTCTAAGAACATTAAAAAGATTGTAGTTACTAAAAAGGTAGATAAAAATTGATCGTTATTTTTTTTTCGTATCAATCAAGTGTGACTTATTACTACCGAAAAGTCTATAACGTTCTTAATCTGTGTTTTTTCATCCGAAGAAAGAGTTATGAATGAATATTAACATTGAAAAATATACAACAACGTAAAACATAATCGTTCAAGCTTTTTTTTAATCTGTTACAGGTGCAGGTGGAAAAAAATTCTGTGGCCGCATCACAAGCTGTCATAAAAAAGGGGTGGTCTGAAAGTTGGAAAAAAATGTCAATGCTGGTAAATTTCTTTTCTCTTAAGATTGTAAAACCGTCAAGGTCGGTAAAAAATCAAACGAACCGGTCGAAAGGCTGGAAAATAACGATGTCGCTGTGGAAAAGAGCGGGTTGACTTTATACCACGAAGTCCGTCCGTAGTAAAGTTAATTCGAGAAGAATCCAAAAAAAATTTCCCGAGAGACGAGAGAAAAAGCGCGCTGTAAAACGTGGAAAACGCAAGATAACGGCTGAAGGGTAATATAACCCTTGTGAAAACGGGTTGCGTCGTCGTCGGGTTCGAATAATAAATTCATAAACAACCGCTACCAAAGTCAAAGGCGTCGCCGTAAATGTGTCACTGTTTGAAAAATCATAATTGTAAAGGGAAAGAGTGAAAATGAAATTGATTTTGATGCAAGAATGTAGTTTTGTTGAATAAAAAGAAACTTCCTCGATGATCATTGGTATTTATAACTTATCACAGAATTTCCAAGGATCAAGAAAAACGAAAGAATAAAATGTCAGCTCCCTCTGAAACACGTACGTTAAATTGACTGCTTTTCAAAAACAAAAACAAATTCACCGTAAACAAAGAGTGTTCGAGTAAAAAAAAAAACGTTTTAGCAGTCCCTGTTTTTATTACATTCCAATGTTTCCCATACTAATGAGATAGAAAGAAAAAAAACAAATTACAGCCCGTTCAATAAGTAGACTACAAAAACGTTTTCAACCTAAAACATTTATTTTTCGCCGTTGTTTATAATAAAATATTCAATTGACTGCGCAAGTTGCTAATTTTTTTTCAGCTTCAGAATGCCCTAGCAGAAGGATCGTAAACCAATTTTGTTTTGCGATAACGCACTTTTTCACAATTCCAACCATTAGGTCACCGATGACCTATTCAAACAAATTTCACCTGCAAAATGGTACGCGACGAGGCATCCAGGCACCGTTTGGAATTTCATTTGGCCATATTTTATGACGCCGAGCTCGTAAAGCAAGTTCGGCAATACAAAACGTAACAGTGAGACTGACTTACGCACCACCGTGCAAACCATTTACTAAAATTGCAATAAACTTTTCAAAACGAATTCATTACAGTGAAAACCACCGTTGGCAAGAAAGGAGCAAGCACCCCCGTGAACGAAAACCCTTTGACTGTTGCGAGCGAAAAGCGTCATCGAACAATGGCGAATAATGGCGCGTCTACTCAAAATTTACAATGTCCCAGTTGTGGAAAAGTAGCATCGAAACGGGGGTAGGAGCAATTTCGTTCGGAACATCAGCGCGCTGTCATAAACAAGCGACTGTCATCGTCATTGTGTGAACTCGAATCGCACAATGATCGGGACTCACTTCTGGCCGGAGACGTCACCTTTACGAGGCCACGGCCGGTAGTCCGATCTCGGGCCTTATGTCACGAATCGCCCGACAAGTTGTAAATGACAAAATGGGCCCATTGGTCTGCGCAATAATGCCAACTCGGTTCGTCTTGATGGAACTCTTTGAATCATCCTCCGGACTTGTAAATTATGTCGCGTGGATCGACTCGCCCGGTTGCACCCGTTCGCAACGGGTTAGAAAGCGAGCGCCAAATTTACGGCTGTCGTGATTCCGGGAAAGGGAGCATTCTAGTTTGACGCAGGCATCAAATTTCCCCCCTGGGACATCTTTACGTTTTTTGAGGCGAACACTCCACTCAGGTATCACTTGGCTCTTGGGAAAATGATTCCTCAGGGTTAAACACCTGTTCTGCTGTTTCACCAATCATTTTTCAATTTTCTTTTGATGAAGTGTAATGGAGCGTGTTTGGAACAAAGGATGCATCGTGTTGTTGTGAGACTAATAGTGCCAGGAACGAGTTTATGGGCTCAATTAGATTAATGATTTGTTTGATGAAAATCTTGGAACTTGATCATTATAATTCAAAATCAGGTTAAAATCATATTGATACATGATATAATTAATTTGAGAGAATGTTACACTTTTGATAACCAAAAATTATATCATTCATTTCTTCGTACAAATTCATTTTATTCCACAATGTGTTCGACTGAGATTAATCGATCGAATTATTCATTATTTGATTACGTTACATTTCCATTTTATTTAAAAAATGTATCGCTCGAGATTTCTGAACGGATTCTTTTGAAAATTGATCGAACATTTCACACGTGTCAATTTTGTAATTTTCAAAATATTTGGCCGAAACTAATTTGCATATTAGAAATTAATGTATTCGTTATTTATGATTATGTTATTTGCTTTATATAAAAGTGTATTGTTTAAAATTTTATGAACCTGTTAGAATAAGATTGAAAGATCAAATACACCTTGTGTCTATTTTTCTATTTACATCCGTATTGTAAAAATTTGTTTGCCTGATTAACTAAACATGAAACAACACAAAGAGAAAACTCTTTCTTATGATGTTTATATACAAAGAACCTAATGAGGGCCTCTCTCAGTTTCAGAACTCCAGGTCAGCAAAACTAATTACGTTACGCATTTGGGAGGCACTAAAAAGCCGAAAATCAGTTGCATTGTTTTAACGTTCAACTATACTCGAGTCCTAATCATCATTAAGATTTCAGATAACTGCATAATGTAAAATCCTATTATTCGAAAATGTTTAGATTTACTAGTTAAAAAAGATTATACCGGATGCCAGGAGGCGGAGTGATTGATCGAGTGTAGCTTATTTTTTGATGCACCATCTCAATTTATAATTACCGTTCACACTTCACGCCAATACAAACATTTGAATGTGACGAATCCTCAAAAGAATGACTGTTTATTCCAAGCCTCTCCAAGGTATTAGAACAATATTTTCGAAAACATTTTACGCCATTTGTTTCAAGGTACGCCATGCCATTCAATTTCAATCTGGCTTTAATTAATCAATTCATTCACCCAGTCGAATGTGTAAACAAACATTTTACCATATATTCCCAAATAAAACAATCTGGTATATTATATATATAATACACCAAGAAAAAAAGTTGTAATCATTTTTACCACAACCTTTATAATTTTTATCAAACTGTTTTATAAGTGAGGGGCAGAAATTTTGAAAAGAAATGATCAAACTTTTTGGTTGAAATTGAAAAAAAACTATTTAATAATAATGACCGAATATTTAATATAAATTATTCAATTATTTGGTATTTTCAATAAACAGTTGAATAATTTTTATCAAAAATGGATTTTACAAATTGTGATAAAAATTATTACAACTTTGTAATAATATATATATATATATATATTATACAGCTTGTTTTATTGGGGATTATATTTTGAAATTGTAATTATAATTTGAAACAAAGATGATGATATTTTATCAGGTCTATAGTTGATCAAAAATTAGCGTCCATTTGTTCAAAGCTGGACACACTTATGTAACAGCGTTCTTTTCTGCGAGTCACTTTTTTATACTATGCATTTTTTTACAGGTAAAAGGACATCATCGGGAGTAGAAAGCTCAGCTGAAAGAAGGTTTAACGCGATCAGCGAGAGGGAATATTGCCTGTGCACTGACCTGGGTACTCGCTATCGTGCACTCGCTCACATGGCGCGTTATATCGGAGAGCCCGCGCGAACGTTCATTAGCGGCTGTACTGGGTGGATCTCGGAATTCGTGTAGCAAGGCCTGTGGCAAAGAGCAACAGAGAGCGACGTGACACGAAAGAACCAACGAGTTGGAGCGAAAGAGCGCGAGCCCCAGAGAGAAACAGATTGCGCGGGGCTGGGCGTGACGATGCAAAGTACTCACTTGCCAGAGAGTTAATTTCGTGTGAAATTCGAGTGACTCCTGATGCTGCTGTCGTGCTTTCTGAATTGTCGAACAAGAATTTAAGGTGCTGGCTTTTTTGCCAGAACGGATATACCTCCATTGATATGCGCTGATCAAAATACCGGTGGAATTTCGAAAATTTTTCTCTTATTTGAAAACTGAGGCCTTTGTTTGAAAGGCTAATAGCGATGCAATTATATTTTTAAGTGGTCTGTCGAACATGATCTTCATATGAAAAAAAAGAGGAATAAAAAGCGAGTTCTCTGATGCACAAAATTCGTTCATACATTAATTCGTTAATCAACTTTGTTTTTATTGGAAAAAATTTTATTGTCTCTCAATAAGCTATTTGGGTTAACAGTTTCGATTACATAAAAACAGTGTAATGAAATTACTCGAGACCAGGTATTTATTCAGATACGATATTTTTTTTATTTTGTTCTAAACGAAAACACGTTTACCAACGGCCAACAATCATTTGTCAAAATGCATCAGAGTTGATTTTCTGGTCCAGTGAAAAAAAAAAAAAAAAAAAAAAACGCGAA
>JAAMPD010001177.1:0-28495 GCA_025266255.1 Trissolcus basalis | reverse complement strand
GTATATCTACCGAGCATTCCCTGATCCGCACCTAGGGACGCGCCACGTATGGGTTACAGACTCCCACTGTGGATAATGACAATATATTGTCAATATAATGACAATATAATGGCCATACAGAAAACGTATATCGCCATATATAATATGTTAAAAAATAATAAACATCCCTAGTAAAGAAGAAAATATAATGACAATATATTGGGCGTATATCAGCCATATAATAGGAATATAATGTTACGAAAACCATATATGAATCATATATGATGATTATAATAATGGCAATATATTGTCAATTTAATGACAATATAATGGCAATATAAAGGCCATACAGAAAACTTATATCGCCATTATAATGCCAATATAATGATATAAATAACAATATATGGCAACATAAGCCACATATATTGGCCATATACTTCTATATGCTCATTATATTGATTATGTATGGGTATTATATTTCCATTATATTGATGATATATTACCCCTATATTATCAATAGATTGACGATATATTATTTTTCATAAAATCATATGTTGACAATATATGCCAATATATTGACAATATATTGATAATATATTGACCATATATTTTTTTAATATTTTTCATATATGGATTGTATATTGGCAATATAATAGCAATTTTCTAAAAAAAATCAATATATTGTTCATAGATTGGCAATATATTGTCTGTGTATGGTCAATATATGTTTTATGTATATCGACAATATATTCTTTTCACTATGGTTGTCAATACATTATCATTATATTTTTCTTTTTATTAGGGATGAAAAGAAAAAAATTTCAGAAACATATATTTTTATATAAACATTAATTTGTTCATATACGAATAAATATGAACGAATTATTTGCAAACAAAGATTTATAAGAATGTTGGTTTGTAAAGAAAGTTGTTTTTGTTTGTTCAAAAAAATGTTGTGACTTGATGAAAATGATTGACCAATTATTAATCTGCAGAATTTTCCCAGCCCCTTGCCAAATTTTGTAATGAGACAGCAGGACATGTCGGCGCTGGTGGACGCACTGCTGCTGGATATTTACGGCCCATTGGGCGAGAAAAGTCGTTCGGAGAGTGACTCTACGTATTCATCCACGCCGTATCCCCGCAACGCTCACGTCCAACGTTTCCGTTTACACATGAAAAGTATATAACAAGCCTGAACCCACTTTTTAGTCATTCACCTTCTTTTCATTCCCCGAAATTTGAATAATTTCGTATTCTTATTTCTTTTGCCAGAAGCTATATTTGATACGTAAAAAACAAAACGAAAACAAATTTAAAATAACGAAATATATAATATATAAACAAAATATTAGTTAGATTATATATATAAAATAATAATTATATATTATATTTTATGTAATGAATATGAAATATATAATATATATAACCTAAATACTAGACTAAACATCAAAAATAACAAATTCATATTTAATAATAATATTAATAATTAATAGATAATATAAATAATATATTATATTGTACATAATAAAATATTTATGAAATATTGAATACTAAATAACAAAAATCACAAAATATATATTTCATAATAACAATACAAACAAATACAGAAAATATAATATATTGTTTACAAATAATAAATAATATAAGCAATCTATTTTATTTCATAGAATATATAATATAAATTTATATAAAATATATAATATATAAACCATTTACTATTCAAAAATGAAACTAAAACAAACTGAATTATTTAGGCGTGAAGGAACTGCAAGTAGCGCGAGCAAATTTGTGGATCCGGATCAATCACGTGGGCTCAATGTTAATTCGTCAGCTTCGACGCAAGGATAATCTCATTGCCAAACGAGACAAGTATTATGACGTTATTACAGCCCACCTTCAAGCTCTCAGTAACAAACGAAGTAAGTGTCACAAAGTGTGCCTCGCGCACAAACTTGACGTTCGCGCCAATCAAAACAACAATTATTGTAAACATCAAAGTTTACAATCCCGCTTGGCAAATTTGTTCCACCAAGGTCGGATTAATAGTTTAACGTTTCGTTGGAAACGTGGGTGTTCGTTTATCATAAACATCTTGGCCCAAAGTTTGTCAAGTTCAGAGGAGTATCGATTTTTAAGTGGTACAGCCAAATGAATAGTCGGACCATGCAAAATTATTTCGATCCAATATTATTGTGACCTCAAGAGGACATTTGTTTAGTTTTAGTTTTGCATTTACAAAAAAAAGATTGTTTGTGCTTTGACAAATGAAAATGCAGTGTCATTTTTTTTATGTTCACACTGGAGATATTATAGTCAAATCATGAGACTATTTTAGGTGGGAAAAGAAAACTGCTGTGAAAATATTAGGTCATTCATTTTCATTCAAACGCGTTTGTTTCTCTCGATTTGATTGGTGACGGTTGTTCGATTCTGGTAATCGTTAATTCAATAATCGTTTCATTTTTCCAAGGTTAGCTTTTGTTTCGTTTACAAAAAAGAATCGAAATAAACAAAACAAAAAGAAAGCAATACTAGTAATAAGAGAAGGAAAAACATAAACGCGTGGTTGGAATTTCATTTGAATGACCCTGAAAATTATATCTTCAAGGTCATTAATGTTGTTTTGTTTACATTAGTAGAAGTAATAAACAAAACGATAAGAAAACAATACAAGTAATAAGAAGATAAAAAACACAAACATATTGTTGGAATTTCATTTTAATGACCCTGAAAATTTTATCTTCAAGGTCACTGTTGTTGTTGTTTTTTTTACATTAATAGGAGTAATAAATAAAACAATAAGAAACACTTCAAAAGTCATAAAACTTGAACAACACGTTTGACTATTTTGTGTGAATGACCTTGACTGCAGGAATTTCAAGTCAAGGACTTTACTGGTTAATTTGTTTGTAAACATCAGATGGCAATAAACATTTGTTTTAAAAACCATGAAATCCTGTGAAAAATCCAAACCCAAAATGTTTTCCAATGAATGACCTTGAAAGTATGATTCTCAAGGTCGCTTCTGAGTATACTTATTTTTGAAATTGAAAATGATAACAATAATTGTTTTTTTCAGAACTTAAAAAACATTTCTTCTCCGATGAATGACCTTGAAAATATTTTTAACATGTCCTCAAGATTTGTTTCTGATTAACTTTATATTTTTAAAATCGAAGATGATAAAAAAACTTGTTGAAAATTAAAAAAAACCATAACAAAAATATAAACAACATATTTACTTCGATGACTTTGAAATATGATCCTCAAGGTCTTTTGTGATTATGGGTTGTTTCCTCGCCAAATTTATTTTGAAAGTATGCAGAGGACGAAAACAAATAACGTTCGTTTCAAAAATGACGAAACAATAACAATGCGAAAAAATGTTTCCGGAATGTAAGATTTGTTTTCAGACAAGAACAAGAATGATTTGGGATCGAAATTAGGATCTGAGATAACAGACAAGATCTGCGGGACAGTGCGTCGACACCGTTTAACCTCAGACAAGGCCATTGGGTCGATCATCGATACCGGGGCAATTGGGAGCCCACCCTCCGGCACTCGGGGGAATTCCCGCAACGTGTCTTGGCGCATGCGCGAGTGGGCGACACGAGGGGGTGAGAAACTGTACCTCGGCCGCGCCGCCATCTTGGATGGTGGTGGGCGTGCGCACGGACTCAGCTGATCGTGTGCGACGGGGTCGGCAGATCGGGATTGTTTTCGTGCCCTCGGTTTCCTGGAACCTGCACCAGGCCGAGTGCACAAATTCTTCGAAGCGTCGAGCGCCGCGGTTCACATTCAATCCTAACCTCTGACAATCCCAAGCGTTCGGACTGGAGCCTGACGATGGGGATTGCGGGTTCGGTCTGAAGATTCCGCCAACTGGCAGTGTTTCCTGGGACCGATCTAACCTCAAAATTGTCAATTCGGAAACACGACAGTGTCTCTGGCCAAGGATAACAGAAAGTTCGTCGAGGTCGGCAAGTTTTCGGCAACCGAAAATGGTGGTGAACGGTGTGGGTCTGGGCGCGTGGACCGGGCAGCTTCGGTCGAGACGGTTGTCCGCAGAGTCGAGGGTCGCGAGGTGAGGGGAAATGGCGAGCAGGTTCGCGAGATAGGCCGGAGGATGAGCGGGTTCTTCAATTCCCTCAAAAATTTCGCGTCCGGAGCGGCCAATGCCGGCAGCACTTCTAAGTATCAGGAAGAGGAAGGTGAATTTGAGAAGAATCAATTAGCGAGCCAACGATCGGATCAGACGAGATGTTCGATCAATGTTTTTAGCATTTGTTTTGATAACATTGTGTTTCAGTGAGATTACATTGAAAAACCGTTGATTGTTCCAGGCGAAGACACCAGGATGCGGTTTTCTCTGATTCCACAGCCTGGAGAAAGTGGGTTCCCCCAATGGCTCGACGCTATGAAGATGGTGACCAAACTCCAAGGTGGAATCCCACCGGAATTCCGCAAAAGAGTAGGTTTCTTTTAACAAAAGAGAACCAACGGTCGACAACGATGACATTAAACGTTTTTGTTTTGTTTTGTTTGTGTGGTTGTAAGAGATTGTTTGTAAGATTTGTTTGAAAGCGTTAATAAAAGTTTTGTTGCGTTTTGTTTTTTTATTATCATACACTGGGAAGGAGCATATAATGGCGATATAAATTGTGGCATCATACAATCCGTGCAACGGGAGATTTTGAATTTCTCCAAAAATGATAACAGCTGAAAACTAATTAAGAAAAACATAGTGTGAATTCTTCCAAACTGAAAAACTCAAAATACTTGTCGGCACAACAATTAGAGGACACCCTAAAAAAGAACAGACTGGATAACTTCGACAAACAAAATGGGAAACCTTACAATATTCAAATTTTTATTACAACTGCCTTCACCTATTCACGGAATGCAGAAGGAATTCGGCCCTATCAACATTTATTAAGACAAACATCTGAGACACATTTTTTTTCAACATACTCTTATAATATTAGAGTTTTGAAATATGAGATATTCACTGTGGAATATCTCGAATTGTTACGTCACTTGAAACCAGGATATCCACACCCTGACAACCAAGTATTATGTAAAACATTGACACACAATTTATGCAAATCTAATTCCTTATTGTTCTGCATTATTTACATAAATCGTTTGCAATGAATATTCGACAAAAATGTTTGTACTAATTTATAAACGAGCGGAAAAAAACAATTTTCGATGTAATAAAACGTTGGAAATGAGGAAGAAAAATTATCTTTGTATAAAATTTATGTAAATGGAGTATAATGAGGATTCAAATTTGCATGAACTTTTGTGCAGTATTTACGTCAAGTTTACACAGAATTTATATAAATCTGACTACCAGGGCGAATATTGATTGTGCAAGATACGCCATAAAAATTTCTCCACTATATTTCACATTTTGTAAATTCCTGTTAAATCTTTCAAATTGAATTCTTCACTTATTACTCCACTTTGTGTAAACTCGTTTTTCTTATTAGTTTTTCTGCTCTCGATTAAAACTAGTGCACGTTTTTAAAATTTTATATCGCCATTTATGTTCGTGATACATAAATAATAAACATATGGATATAGAATTCATTCATATATGGAACGAAGTGTCATACAGGATGCATAAATTCTATATACAATATGATACAAGTCCCATGTATGAAATCATTATATTTTAGTGGACGTATAATAATCATCTCGAGATCTCTTAATGTTATTTTTGTTATAGTTATGGTTGACCCTGGCTGAACGTCACCTGGCGGAACGGGGGGTTGACTGGAATCAGGCGGAGAAAATCTGTTTCAACGAGTGGAGTAACCCTGACGATGACGAACTTGGTATACAAATCGTCAAGGTGAATCTCTTTAAATATTTGTACCAAAGTTTCAAAGACTACTTTGTACAGAATACTTTTAACTATTCTTTCAGACTTTAAAATTACTTTACAAGACTTAATTTTTTTATAAATCATTCAAAATCACTGTAAACTGATTGCAAAATTTTATAACAAACGATTTTATTAAATTTTATAAAACATATTGTCTATATATTACCAATAGATTTTGATTATATATTATATTCAGGTAATCATATATTTTTCATATATTGACAATATAAGGGCAATATATTGATCATATATGTAAAAATATTTTTCATGTATGGATTATATATTAGCAATATATTAAGGATATTCAAAAATATTGAATATATTGTCTATGTCCCTAGTAAGAAGGATCATATTTTATATTCTCCATACATCAAGCATATATTGAAAATATATTATTTCAGAAATCATATATTGTCAACATATTGACCATACATAGAAAATATATTACCGATATAATAATAATATATTGAATGTTTTCAAAAATGGATAATATAAAGTTTCCATTGTAAAAAGGAGAATATAATGACAATATAGGAGCAATATATGATCAATATAATGGAAATATAATGCCCATACTTAATCAATATAATGAGCATATAGAAAACGTATATGGCCAGTATATGAGACTTAGATTGCCATATATGGTGATTTATCCGTATAGCTAAAGGAAAAATTCACAATTTTTCATTATATTGACATTATAATGGCGATATAAGTTTTCTGTATGGCCATTATACATATGGCCATTATAATGATCATATATGATTTATATATGGTTTTCGTAACATTATATTCCCATGATATTTTCTTTTTTACTAGAAGATTATATATGAAAAATATTCAAAGATATACGATCAATATATTGTCAATAAACGTTTCATATATGGACATTATATAATCCTCATTACTAGAGATATTCTTTCTAGAAAAATATTAAAAAAATGACTTTTTAAATATTTGCAGGACCTTCACAGAACAGGTTGCAGTTTATTCTGTGGGGCAGCAGGTAGGGACAACCAGGCAGTGCTACGAAGGGTGCTGTTGGGTTTCGCAAGGTGGAACAAGTCGGTGGGTTACTGCCAGGGTTTGAACGTCCTCGCAGCTCTGATTCTCCAGGTGGTAGACCGTGCAGAATCCGCAGCTGTGAAGGTGATGATTTATTTGGTGGAGGGGGTCCTGCCGGAGGCCTACTTCGCGGACAACCTACGGGGCCTGTCAATTGACATGGCGGTCTTCAGGGACCTTTTGCGGGTCCGGCTACCCAAACTTTCGCGCCATCTGGAGGCGCTGCAGATGGATTCCAGGGATAAGAATGTTGGTGAGTTTTTGTACGAATTGTTTTCATCAAAAGAGGTCATATTTGTAATAAAGAGGCAAACAACAAATCGAAATCGATGGTAATTAAATTAATTTGATCTACTTTTTCTATTTTGATTTTTAACGTTGGGTTTTTTTTTCTAGTTGGAAATAATTACGAGCCGCCACTGACGAACGTTTTCACAATGCAGTGGTTCCTCACCCTCTTCTGTCACTGTCTGCCCCAAGAAGCTGTGCTGAGGGTGTGGGACCTTATCTTCCTCGAAGGAGACGAAGTTCTCCTGCGAACTGCCCTGGCGATATGGGAAGGTCTCGCAGAGTAAGTTCTGTAAATGAAAACCTTATTAAAAACGATAATATATCAATAATATATCAATATTATATATCATATATCAATAATAGATTGACAATATATCATTCCAGAAATAATATGTTGACAATATATAAATATCATATGGGCAATACATTGTTAATATATTGACAATATAATGACAATATATTTACAAATATATAAACGTTTTAATAAATATAAATATATTAAATGTTTTCGAGAAAAGTTTTGTAAATTGACAATGTATTAGCCATATGTGATAACGGCGAAAAAATATATGGATTGTTAAAATATATGGATGAAAAATAAATATATTGTTCATATATTGCCAATACATTGTATTGCTTATATATTATTTCTATATGGACAATATATGATTTTTATATGGTTATTCTATTTGTATAAATTATATGTATATATTTGTATATAATATATAATATAAAATAATATATTTTATTTGGACAGTATATTTTTTGTACATTTTTACCAGACAATCGTTTGAATGTTGAAATTAAACTTTTTCTGGTTTCAGTCGTATCATGCCGGTGAAATCTGCGGACGAATTTTACAGTATCATGGGAGTGCTTACTAGGGAAATGCTCGAGTTCACTGACACAAATTATCTCATCAAGGTTTGTCTTTTATCTGTTTTTTTTAAAATTTTTTGTTTGTTTCATAATTGGATATTTTTAATTGTATCGTTTATGTGGATGGTATTATAAAATTTGTTGGTGATTGTGGTTTTAGAGAATTGTAAATATGGGTCCGCTCTACGGGGTCACGAGTCTTCGAGAGAAACATAGATATAATATAACCCCCTGGGCCAGAAGACTGAGCGACGACGACGAAACTGACACCGAGGAGGAGGACAGATTGGCGGTCGAAACTGCGACAGTCATGATGAACATCTCTCGGAAAAAAGGTTTAGACTTGAAAAATCAAAAATAAAGATACAAATCGATAGATTGCAAGAAAAATACTACATTCTAAATTTTCAATATTTTTTACATAAAAAAATGGTGCAATATGTTTTTTTTAATATACCAAGCCATTGAAATATCAGTAGATATAATCGTAAACCTGATTTCATAATAGCAAATGAAAAACAATGTAAAAAATTATTGTAAGGCGTGTAACCGAACATTTTATTACATTTTACTTCAAGTTTTTATTTTTTTACTTTTTCAGATCGGTCTTCCTCTCCAATGGGCGCTCTTTTACCTTCGAGTGACAGGGAAAGACTAGCCCTGGATATCAGTTCGCTGAAGCAACAGTACGCAAAATTACGAGAGAGGCAGAGACAGGCTCATATTATTTTATCTGGTAATTGAAAATTCAACATTTCTTATAAAGAAAACGAAAAAAAATCAGCAAAAAAAAAAAAAAAAAACAAAACAAAACAAAAAGAAATGCATATCTTTATATGTCTCAGATATGGCACGAATGTGATTGATTAACCATATATGCTTTCATATGAACGATATAAATTGCACCATATATAGTTACATATATACTGAATGTAACCACATATATGGCTTTGTATTATACTAAATTTGTTAGCATATAGGACAATGTATATGTCGGTATTTGTCTCATATATGACACCACATATGTCACCATGTATGTCGCCATATTTATGTTGTTATAATTTTCCATATTAACTTTTATATATAACATCATATATGTTATCCACGTATACCATAACTATGCTAACCATATTTGTTTACATATATGTGACATAAGTGGATCCATATTTAGTCGTATATTGCTTATAAATTTATATATGTCATGATATTTCTTTACATCAGCTTTTATACATAAAATAATTATAAAATATTATTATATATTTTAATAAAATATTATTAAAATATCAATATTGAAATAATTACATATTTTATATATAAAAGTATTTTTACGATCTTATATCATCACATATAATTTCATTAATGTCAACATATACGTTTCATACATCTTTCACGATATATATCTCCATATATGACGTCATATTTCTCCACATCATCTTATATACATAAAATAATTATATATATTTTATATATAAAAACATTTTTACGATCTTGTATCATCATATACAAACTCCATAAATGTCAGCATATACATTTCATCTTTCACTATATATGTCTCCATATAATGTCATACTTCTCCATATCATCTTTTATATATAAAAACATTTTTATGATTTTATATATCATCATATATAATTTCATAAATTTCATCATATATGTTTCATCTTTCACTATATATATCTCCATATATGACGTCATATTTCTCATATTTATCATAAAAAGCATTTTTATGTTTCTTTATCAACATGATGGTTTCATATTTCACCATATAAGTCGTCGGATATATGTTTATATCTGCATAAATAATTTTTGCTGAGTTGTTTGTTTGTTGTTTGTCGAATTTTGTCGAGTGTTATTTTTGCAGCTGCGTGTGCAAGGCAAACAATGGTACCCTCGCCATCATCGCCAGCGATAAATCACCTGCTGGTGGGCAAAACCGCCCTGGTGAGCGGCAAAACTCGTCAGATCGGGCCGCCCGGGCGTGTCGCAAAGAAAAGCAGTCCGAGCGCGACGAAAGCTTCAAGCCGCGAAGATAAACAAGGCGTGACGTTGCACTGGAAGGACATGAAGAAGAGCAAAGATAACGCGAGTGCGGCTGGTGAGTTTTCCAAAGTGCGGAATAAATTCAAAGGGGAGATCACCGGCAATTAGAGCGCTGTTTACCAAAGAAGGGCGTGGGGCAAAGAAAACTCGGCGGGATTCAAGTTTAAAAGCTGGTAACGGGATGTAGAAACGATCAAAGGGAAAGGATTTGCAAGTATAATTGAGAGGTTGAAAAACCATAAGGAGAACAAACGCGGATACTCTCGACGGGTAATGAAGGCTTCCTTAGAGTGAATAACTATTGATCGCACAGATGCTTTGCTGGATTCGACAGAGGACCGCTTTGGATTTAACGCAAAAAAATTATCTCCCTGGTTTATTGACCTTTTTATTCAATTTTTTTTCTTTTTTCTTTTTTTTTTTTGGTTTTTGTTTGTTTCTTTTTTTGTAATAAAAGTAGAGATGGAACCAGAAAGAAGGAGTTGCCTCATTTTTAATTTGATATCGGTGTTGAAAGATCGTCTACATCTCGGCGATTTTCTTTTTTTTTTTTCTACTCTTCGTTTTTTCGGTACGCATTCTAAAGTGCGATAGGAAAAAGCTTTTTAAATTATGAAATTCTAATTTCTCTCGGATACGGGATTATAATCCGCAGCTTTTGCTCCGAATTATGCACGAGTGTAGCAGTCTGAAGATACACATTGCAACATATATTAAAAAAGTAGAGAAAAAAAAGGAAGAAGAAGGAAGAAATAAATACAGACGAAAAAGGAGTTGTCATTTTTTTAAGTGTTTCATTATGTATGGCACCACTTATCTGATTTTGTATGCAATTCGTGGGTTTTATATATGAAGATATATAATTTTATATATTTAGTAAATTGGAGTAAGTTTATGGTAAACTATGTAGGGTCAAGTGACAGTAAAAAAGTTGAAGTTGATCTTCAACTTTGTTTTGTTCGAAGAATGATAATAATTGAAATGTTCCAATTTTTATTTAACGAATAATTGTTTTTGCAAATATATTTTATTGTTGATCTTACGATCTCTTATCGAAACAATATCATAAGCAGGCATAGAAATTTGTTTCATAGAAAATTCATAGGACCAATTTTTTTTTATAAAAACTGTGATCTAATGTATTAAACTTTATAGAAATAGTCAGTACAATTGTACAAGGCTAAATGAATCAATTTTTATGTAAATAATTTATTACATATTATTATTACTTCATAATCGCTCCGTTTTTGCAAATAATCTGGGGTAATTGTATGTGATTTCATATTTCACATGAAGTATCACTTGACTATTTATATTTCAAATCGTGGATCAATTTCAACATATTGTAACCAAGTAAAATGCATTATTAAAATCATGAAAACGTGTACATGTTTCAACTAGAAAATTCACTTTGGATTCAACATTCGAAACTTCAAAAATTAAAGATGCGGAAAAGAAAAATAATTAAAAAAATAACAATTTTTTTGATAATTTTAGTTCAAAGTATTTTGTTCAACAATAATAAGTAAGATAATATATATTTTTCATATATAAAACATTGATTTTAAATAAATTGTTCATATATGTGTGCATATATGGGGTTGTAGGTGGTCAATATTTCTTTCTATTAAGAATCATATATCGAACCGTATATCAATCGTATTTTGTACTTCTATATGGAATTATATATAAAATAAGATATGTACAGATACGGTTATATATGATCAATATATGATTTTTTTTATTAAGAATTTTGTTGTAATTCAACTTATATTTAATTTAATTTTAATTTAATTTATAATTATTATAATTCAATTGTTATTTTTATATAATAATTTTATTAATAATCGTATATATCACATTTATATAAACTGTATTTGGAACTTATACATGGAATCATGTATAAAATAAAATAGATATCTAATAAAATGTACGTTCATATATTTACATATATGGCCAATATATGATCCTTTTGACGAAGAATCATGTATCGCACCGTATATGCATCGTATTTGGAATTTATACATGGGATCATATATGGAATGAAATACATATTATTTCATTCATTGGTTTTATCATTATAACTTTTAATATATTTATGAATTATTTTATAAATATTATTTCTATGAAAAATAGATCAGAAATTGTATCCTGTATGGTGTCATATATAATTCCGACTTTTTTTCATGACAAAAACCACGTTTCAAATAAGACACCGAAAAAAATGACAAATTAAAATAAGGTCGCTCGAAAAGAAAGGTTGTATTTTATAACTATAATTTTTATGAAAAACAGATCAGAAATTGTATTAAATACAGTATCATGTATGGTGTCATATATGATTCCAACTTTTTTTCACGCCAAAAAACCACGTTTCAATAAGACACCGAAAAAAAATGACAAATCAAAATAAGGTCGCGCGAAAAAAAAAAAAGAAAGAAAAAAGGTTGCACGTCATTGGCCTTGGTTCGTACGGGCTCGTTAAAGTTCGTCGGACGTCGGACTGGAAACCACCTGTTTGATACCAACAGGTACAGAGTATTGACGCAGGTGTGGCGCACAGGGTCAACATCCGGCCCCGAGTGTTGCGCGCATCCCTCGTGTCGCATCGGTCGGTCGTTCGTCCGACGGCAGTAGCCAGCTAAGCCTTAAAAATGTTGGCGCGTTGAGAAGTGTGTCGCGCGGCCATGCTGACTACTTATCGATCTGTTTTGTTCCGCCAGATGTGAAGCGACTCGCGCCGTCCGATGGCCAGGCCAGCGAGTCCGCCAAGACCGACAGCGACAGTGACAGCACCTCCACGGAGCTCTGCGACGAGCCGGACCGCCTCAGCGACCTCGACAGTGGCGACCCCTCGTCGACCTCCGAGTGCGACCGATGGAGCCCCAGGGCGTCGCCGATCGACTACCCCGAGGACGCCGCTGAATCGAAAAGCTCCGAGATACACGACATCACCGAGCGAATCGACAAGCTGTCCTGGGAGAACCAAAGTTCAGAGGTCACCGAGGAGGAACCACAAATCAAAGTTGTGGAAAAAATTGAAGAAAAGTCTAACGAAAAGGTCGAACCCGATTTGCAATTGGTGAAAACGGAAAAGGAAGAAACGGGATCAGATAGGGTACCCTTTGAACTGCAACGGAATTCTGAGTTTGTTGCTGGTGCTTCCGAGGCAAAATATTTGCCTTCGGACGAGACGCGGTTGGATTCCAATCAATCTCGGTTCAAAGAGGAACTCGACTTTGAGGAGGCAAAAGTTGTAATCCCACCAGCGGTTGACACGTATCAGAGCCACGATAAGGAGAGGGTCCCTGACGGCGATGAGATAAGCGAGCGAAAGAGCCCGAAACTTGATTTGAAATTTGAAAGGGAGACTGATTTGAAACCGGACTTTGCCTTCGGACAGGGTAAGATGCTCGAGGAGAGGGGCGAGTTTGAGTTGAGGCAAAAGGCGCAAGAGGAGGAGAGCAACAGGTCGCAGAACTTGGCCAAGTCCGAGAAGCTCGACGAGGGATACTACAGGAGCGATTTTACGGACGATTATCAGATTGGCAAACCCCTCGAGGCTTCCAGCGATTTTCAAAAGTATCAGTACAAGTTTGACTTGGACAAATTCGAGTCGAAATATACCTATGAGTTCGAATACAAACCAACGTACAAGGAGGATAGGACGAATTTAATATCTGATACTTTTTATAAAAAATATGACGATCGGGAGAGTCCCAAGGTTCAAGAAAGTCCAAAATTTCAAGAAAGTTCCAAGTTTCAAAAGAGTCCAAAGTTTGGAGAGAGTCCGACGTTTCACGAGATGAAATATCAGGATGGTGCGAAGTTCGGGGAAAGTTTGAAGTTTCGTGAGAGTCCGAAATTTCGCGACAGTCCGAAGAGTCCGGAGAGCACAAAGTCGTACAGTTCTGGAGAGACGTTGGGGCCGGATTCGAAGATCTCGACGGTTACCGATCTCACGCCGATCGACCAGGATCGGCCGTTTGTGAGGAAGAAATCGGCAGGATCGTCGGGGAGCTCGGAATCCAAGACCTTAACAATGAGGTCGGCGGAGTCAGAGGACTCCAAAGTGGCGAAGAAGCAGGAGCTGAAAACGAACTCGATAGAGATTGCAAGCCCCTGGACTACCATGAGCACCGATTCGCTGCAGAACAAATCCGACCCGAGCCCGAAACTGGTGGTTTCTGCCAGCTCGAGCGAGTCCTACAGTCCGGGAAAACACAAGTTTTCTGAGAGGTCAGTTGGTGTCGAAATGAGAAAGGGGGGGAAACATTTTTTTCGTTTGATTGATTGGATTGTCGTGTCGAATTTGTTTTGATTGAGTTGGGATCTTCCCAAGTGCAAATTTTTAAGGAGTTATATTTATCTGCAACGTCGACGAAAATATTGTTTTACTTTGGAACAGTTTTGGAAGTTCCTTTTGCGATATAAAAATTAAAAAGAAATTTTATATTGAATATTCTTGAATCCTGAATATTTATTTTCAAAGTTTCAATTTATATTTGTGTTACAGAAGTTTATGTATAGAAATTTATATTTATATTATAAATTTATATGTAGAAATTGATATTGAATTATATATTTATATATAAAAATTTTATAATTAAAATTTATTATTAAAAACTGATTGAAATATCATTTGAGGTGAAAAATTTCTGTACAGTCATATATGACGATACGTCACCATGTATGGTTTCATATATGTAGTCAATATATATTTCCATATATGAATTCGTGAATTACAAAAAAAAATAATTTTATAGTAAGTTGCAATTTTGTTTATTTAATTAACAGATACATATAACTCCTTACCAAAAAAAAGTAAACACTGTAAAAGTTAAAAACTCGTGAATTTTTCACTTGGGTTGCTTTTGTCTAATCTGTATACGTTTTTTTTGTAGCCCTTACTAAAGTGGATTATGTTACGTTTTATCGGTAACTCGATGACAATAATTTCTCGTAGCACAAAGTATAGAAATCAACTCATCAAGTTTAACCGATGGTCTTTTTTTTTATTTTCGTTAATGCTTTCTCGTAACTGTAGAAACTATCCCAAGGTCTTTCCAAAGAGCAGCTTGAACGAAATAATTTTATCGATTGATTTTTCGTTTTTTTTTTGTCGTCATTCTACCCCTCATTTACTGAGGAGGATGCTTAATAAAACTTACATAAACTTCAAAACATCATTCAGATCAAAAAAACAAAAAATGAAAAAAAAAAAATAAATAAATAAATAAAAATGTAAGAAAAAAAAATAATAAATAAAAAAATAAGAATAAAAAATAGAAAAAATGAGCATCCTTTTACTGGCATTTAGAAAAGCTGTGAACATAGTAGATTCATCTCACAAAAAAGCGATGAAAAAAAAATTGTAAAACAATTTTTTATCGATTTCCAATGACACCTGTCAACTTATGACAATCTTTGTCATTGTAAATATCGACGAGTTAATTCAAGCATCCAACTAGAACAAAAAAAAAGAAGAACACAAAAGAAAAAGTAACTTTCAAAAAGAAAAAAAGACAATAAAATATAAGAACAGATACTAAGACGTTTTTTTCACTTGCAGATCCTTCAGTTCGGATTTGCAATCTCCCGTAAGTGCCAATTCAATAAACTACCAGTTCAGCTACAAGAAAGACGGCAACCCCTCGGAGTCGCCTTCGATCGAGACGATCGCCATCACCTCGCCGTTCTACCCGATCGCCCATCCGAACCAGAAGACGCCCTCGCCGTACAGCTCGAAGCTCAAATCAGAAACCTCACCGAAAGGCCGACAGGAAACTTTTGATACCGACTTGAAAGCCCCCCTGCAGTACTCCAGCGACACCTACAACTACACGCCTTACAAATACAAACAACAAAACACCGAGCCGAAAAGAACCGAGGGCTATTTGGATTCCTCTTTGAAGTCCCTAACGAAACTCAAATCGCCGAAGGAAATTTTGTCCGACGTCTATTTGGAGGACGGGATGGACACCCTGTCGCCCCTTCCCAAGGAGGGAAAGTTCGAGTTCCTCCACCGCGAGAGGGGGGAGAGAAAGTTGTTAGGAATTATCGGGACGAAAAGTTTCGAGCGGAGCAGCAGCAGCCTGGACAAAACCTTGGGCGAGCTGAAGGCGTCCTCGAGCGACGAGTTTGTGACGAAGGCCGTGAAGAAGAGGTCGAGCGACATCCTGGAGGACATCCGACACCTGGAGGCCAAGTCGCAGACGGGCAGCAAGCCTGACACGAGCCTGACAAAGACAACTGGCTACATCTGGGAGGACGTCAAGGACCTCGAGGCCAGGCGCCAGGACACCTTCAGCGACTCCGCAAAAAGCTTCTCCAGGGACACCCTGAGCCGGCCGACCATCAGCGTGTCCTCGGAACTGCGAAAAACCTACGTCGTGGAGCCGAAAATTAATATTGACGACGGGAGTATTTTGAAGTCCATAACGAAGAAGAAGGAGGGGGAGGAGGACGACGACAGGGAATCAAAGTTGGGCGTCTGGACGAAGGTGAAGCCAAGGAAGAAAGGCGAGAACGGACGAAGGAGCAGCGACAGGGCACTGAAAATCATCCAGGAGAACTCGGCGATCCTGCAGAAGATCCTCACGTGCCAGGCGAAGAAGAGGCTCCCCGATTTGGAGGCTATTTCTAAAGAAATCACAATCAGTCCGATAAACGAGGAGATTTCCAAGATCTTCAGTCCGATCTTGGAGAAGATGGGCCTGAACGAGCACGAGATCAACGAGGAGCTCGCGAGGATCAACTTTCAGGACCTGGACCACAAGTTCGACGTGCAGTCGACGTGCACCTCCGGGTTCTCCGCCAAGATCAACGACGAGCTCTCGAAATTGTCAATTATCGACGACAATGAGGAGATGAACCACCTGGCCCTGGACGAGTTCATCGCGGAGGACTACCTCAGCACCAGGGAGGCCGTTATCGACCGTCAGATCAACGAGGAACTGTCCAAGCTCCTGGGCAACTGCGAGGACAGGAACAAAGAGAAGATGCAATATTTTTCATACAAGTCTGTTGATTCGGACACGAGTACCCTGTCGGAGGGCTTGGAGTACCAGGATCCTGTCCCCAGGTACCGGGGAGTGTCCCCCAAAAGCGACGTGGACATCTACCACGAGTTGGAGAGGCTGGACCTGTCCGCCAACATCCCCTCGACGTCCACCATCGACGTCGCCTACAACCCGTCCGTGCCCTACACGACGTCCAAGTACTCCCCGGTTCTGGACAAGCCCTCGAGCCCCTACGCCTCGTACAAACTCTACTCCAACTACACCTCCAAGCTGTCCCCAGAGACCATCACTCCAGCGCAGAAATCACCGCTGGAAGCTTACGACTTTACAACAAAACCCACTCGTCCGATTGATTATGCGAGTTCGTACCTGTCGAAGGAAACCCTCGAGTTCCGGGTGAGGTACGACCAGGAGGGCAGCGACCTCTTCCCGGAGTCCAAGTACTACAAACCGACGGAGGATTACAGCTACGACAGTCTGAATTCGTATCAGTCAAGGAAGTTCGATCTGACCTCGCCGATTCGGTACTCGTACAGCAGCGCCTACGACGAGGGGAGCGACCTGGTCTCGAGTCTGCCGGGGACCTTCGATTCGTACAGGGTTTCCAAGCACTCGCCAGGGTACCGGGATAAGAGACCGGTTTCCCATCCGGAATTCGCGGGGACCCCCAGTTTGACCAAGTTCCCGGAGGAGACGTCGAGGGACGCTTCTGGGTACCGGACGTCGTCGCTGAGTCTGGACAACATCGGACAGAAGCCGGTGCAGAACCTGGACACCACTCCGAGCCCGAAGACCCACTTCAGTCCGTTCCCGGTGAGGAACCCGACGAGGAAGCCGAAGGACCTGGCGCTGAAGCTGGGCTTGTACTCGCCGACGAGGCCCACGTCGCTCGAACCGCTCAAGAGGTCGTAATGTTCGGTTTATGACGATTAGCGCAGCGCGACTCGTTTGCACGGTCTTCCGGGGCGACTTTTTCCCGCGCCCTGTGTTTTAACGATTGTTTCGCTGAGCAATACGTGCGTACAATAATTTTTTGATTAGACAATTAAAAATGTGGGTGGGGGAAGAAAATAAAAGAGACGGGAGAGAAAGAGATAATAAAACGGACTAGTTGATTAGCCTAATTGTTACCCAGTTAGTTCGGCGCCGGGACTCGATCCAATGCTTGTTCAACGATCATTTCTGATAAACCGAACATTTGTTACGACGTTGTGATTCGCGATGGTTGGGCGGGTGTACCAGTTATCGACAATTTTTGGGACAATGGGGCTTGTTGTTGGAGCGTGGAATTTTTTTGTGTGGGTATATACGAAATATATATGGTATTAATTATATGAGATATAAATGGGTTCGTATATTGCGTATATGTTTTTATTTATGTCTCATATGTCATTGTATATGTCGGTATTTATGTCCTACGTATGTCACAACATACGTCGGAATTTATTCATCATATATGTCAGTATATATATCTTGTATACATGTCGTCATAAGTCGACATTTTTTCATTACATATGTCATTATTTATGATTCATTATGATTATTATGATTCGTCATGTGTGTCATAAATGATGACATAAGTGGTGGCATATATGATGACATGTACCAAAAATACCTCAAAAACAGTCACATAAAATGAACACATATTTCTCATATATGTGATATATCATCATTAAATATGTCGGTATTTGTGTCTCATATATGCCATCATATTTCGGTATTTATAACTTATATGCCAGTACACATGTCTTCATACATATCTCTTTATAAGTCAATATGTTTTTCTTATATACACAAACATATATGTCATTATTTATGATTTATCATCTCCATATAAGCGTCATAAATAATGACATACATAACGGCATATATGAAGACACACGTATCATAAATACCACCACATATAAAGTCAAATACAATTTCACATAAAAGAATTCAATCTCTCAGATATGTCAACATATACATCGGTATCAATTTCCATATATGACGACATAACTGCCTGCATGTATGATGACATAAATCATAAATACCTCACATACAAAATCAGATATAATGTTCACATAAAAAAAATGTCATATGTTTCAGATATGTCAGATGTATAATTCGGTAATCATTTCCATATACGACGACGTAACTATCGTCGTATATAAATTGTTTCAATTGAGAATTCGATTTAATTACTTAGCATCCTAATGGGCAACCTAACAGTCGAAAATTTGCGACCTGATACAATCCGATAACTGGTACAGTTGCCTTACTTTGCTTTATTGATAAACCCATTGATTTACACGTTCGAATTTGCTTCGAATCAGCGCGACTCTATATCTCTTGGCACACAAAAACCCTGCGCAAATTTCATGAGACAGAAACAAATAAGTTTTGCTATCGGTTATAACCCACCGACAGCAAAACCGTTGATTTACACCTTAAGTATGGATCTCTTCGAAAAACAAACTTGAAAGATGCCCGTGTTATGATTCCTCAAACAATTTTGATCCCCCCAAAAAGTGTAACAAAAAGATGTATCAGATTTTCATGAATTTAATCACGGGTTTTGAACAAAAATAAAAAAAAAACTCCTACGTCGGCCTATGTTATATATAGATTGAATTGAAATGAATCAATACTTAATGGGTTAAACAAAGATTTGCATTTTCGTTCACGTTGCGAGTATTAGAGCGAGAGTTTAATCGCTAAGTCAGGCCTACGAGTGAATTTCAAATTGATATGTATATGAAACGTAATTTAAAAGTTTGAAAGTTAATTAACAAATTTTTCGTTCATTCGCTGTTGTTACACACAGAAGAACTGTTTTTCTGAAAAATCAAAGGAATTGTCAGTTTAAGGTCATGTTGCAAAAAAAAAAAAATAGTTACCGACGTTTTACCATCGATATTCAAACTGTAATTTTTTCATATATAATAAGAACCCTACTTATAACATCCCAAGTAAAAATTCATATGTAAATAAATTCATATTCATATAAATTTTTGCTTGGACATATAAAAAAAAAAATCATTTAAATTTATTATAAAAATCACCATCTGACTTTGAACAAAATTACTAGTTTTTTTACTAACGAATTTCCTCTACACCGACTTGAACAAGTTTGTTAAAAAAAATAGTGTTCATTTTTAATTTTACGAAAAAAAAGGGGAGTAAGTCCTTAACTCCGCAGGAGAAATTATGCATGACCTTTTAATGACTGTGGGTTTAAACCGACACGCATGCGCGGTCGCTCGCTTTTAAATTTCAAACTTGTAGCATTTTAATCGACACGTCGAACGAAGCGCACTGAACCTGAAACTGCAGATTCAAACATACATCGTCGAGTTCTTTCCNCCTTTTTATATATATATAAAAAAAAAGAAAAAAAAAAAAAACGAACGAAGAAAAAAAGAACTCATCGGAGTGAATTCGGTTGGCAGATTACGCGAACGCAATTGGGTTAATGGAAGAGTCTTGGAGTGTACAATTCGTGATATCCGGTCTAAGATCGGAGGGTTTGAAAGTTTCTACTCGTAGAATAACATATAGTTAGAAACAATTATTATTATAACGCTGAGTGGGAGAGCGTCGCTTATTCAGAACCCAGGCAATCTCAAAAAGACTCCAGCTGATTTTATTGTCAGAGTTAATGCACCGGCAAGAGCTTTCGGGTTCTCGACAAGCGAACGAACGTTTCGGCGTCGTTATTTTTGTGCCTTGATGTTTGCTCGGTTGCTTGTCAGGTGTCGCCAATCCCGAACTAGGTTCGCAGCTAATTGTGAGGTTGGCGAGGGGGGAGAAAGGGGAGGGGAGGGGGTGAGACTTGTTTCGCGTCTTCGACTGAGCGCAACGTGCGATTATTAATTTGCCAGGCTGTCGTGTCGCTGATTACAGGAGACGAGCGGGTACGCGACGGAGCCAATTACAGCATTTCGAGCCTAATTTCAGCAGTTAATGCAGCCCGGACGAATCGCAGTTTCCAATATCACAGTTCACTGTACTAAACTTGTGTTCCCATCTCGGCGTCGGAACCTTCTTTTCTAATTTTTCTTTCTTTTTTTTTGACGAGCTTTTTTGGCGAACATCGAAATTTCAGTTTTCCCTCTTTTTCCATTTTGCAGATTTTTAAGCGACGCTTTTTTAAGAACAACGCACTCGAGGAACGTTGAATTTAAGGCGAACAATATGTGTGCAAAATATGGATGCAACTGTTATCGAAGCATTGGTACCAGTCATTGAAACTGTCAAATAACAAAAATAACAAAAATAACAAAAGTGAAAGAAATGTTAAGGTAGAAAATCCGTGAACAAAGACAGACTTATGCAGTATTGATGCAAAATATTTACATTTTAATGAATTGCTGAAAAATTAGTATATTGGTAATTAAAGTATGAACAGTTGTAAATTCTGAGAAAATGATGAATGATGTTTGACATTTTTGTATAGTCTTATACAGAGCCAAAAATTTTGAATTTCATTAATTTTTATTTTTTCAGTTTTTAGCCAGGTAACCTATTCCTAGTAAAAAGGATTATATATTGTCCATACATAAAACATATATTAGCAATATATTATTTCAGAAATCATATATTGACCATATATTGACAATATATTATCAATATATTGAAAATACATTAACAATATATGGACAGTATATTCACCATATATTGTCCATACATTGTCCATACATTGATAGTATTTTAAAATTGCTTTTACATTCGCAATACATAGTCCATATATGAAAAATATGCGAAATATATGGTCAATATATTGTCCATATATGATTTGCCGAAAATAATATATTGTCAATCTATTGATAATATATGGACGATATATTATCTTTTTTACTAAGGATGTTTTTTATTTCATCAATTAATTACTCATAGTTTGATTAACAATATAGGTACTAATTTTTTAGCAATTTGTTAAACCGTAACGTTAACGGATTTCCTACCTTAAGAAGAATGAGAAAAATTATAATTTTGACTGTTGATTGTCGATAATGGGTACGTCTGTCGTGCATTGTATATTTGATGCATGAATATAAGGATGAAAAATGTAAGGGAGAGATGAGTTTAATAAAACTAAACTAATCACGGGGAACGAAGTTATGACATTTGTTTGTTGAGCATAAATGTAAACGTTGCGAAAATAGGTGAGATTATTGTACATAATTGCAGCTGGCGAGCGAGAAGACTAAATGCTAAGGATGAGCGTTGCACGATTTGTGGAGGAGAAACAAGCAAAGGAGAGAAATAAAACTGGTACTTAAAATTACAACAGTTAAATAATGACTTTTCCTTCATTCCCTAGACGTCGTGAGAGGATTAAGCGCCAGACAGTAATGAGTTTTGCGATTTTTGCGATTGTACGAGTCTCCCGGACGTTGATAAGCAAATGCACTGCTCCTTTTTTTTCCGCCCCGCATGATCCACAAGGGATTTTTGTTTTCAACCCGGCTATTTTAATTCTTTTTCATTTTTGGCTCGTTGTTGCACGGATGATTCAATTTTACCGCTTTGCTTTTGGTCCTCGAGAAATATGTTTGTTCCCCAATTTTTGCCTTTTCATAATTTCCAGCTTTTATAATTTTCGAAAACTAACAGATTAATTAATAAATTAATTGGTTTTGTAGGTGAAAATTAATTTGTTTCTTTCATGAGGTTATTTGACATGCAATTTCATGAAAATACAAAATTCTAAATTTTAACCGAGGAAATTTATTCAGAGAAAATATTATATATAACAAAATCATATATTAAATCATGTTTAGATTTTATATGTAAAAAATATATTTTTTAAATTCATAGTATAAATGATTATATATCGAACCATGTATGAATTGTATTTGGAATTCATTTATGGGATCATAAAGTCTAGATATGAAATTATATATGAAATGTGGTCTATATATGACTTGATGATTAAATTATGTTTTTGTTTTATTAGTATTCCATTTTAATTGATTATTATTTTACAAATGAAAAAACAAATATATATCTTATATACATATTTTATGTTATCCCAAATATATTTATGTATTTTATAAATAATTTATATGAATAATTAATAATAATAATAATAATTTCAATAAAATAATAATTATTTATATACGAATATACATTTCATAATTATTGTATCCTATATAAATTCGAGTAACTGAGTTATAATAATTACACCATTCACTCCTCTAAATTTACCAGACCCATCAAATTATAACTTGCAAAAAAAGAAATTATTATTTTAACAAAACCAAATTTAATCTGATATTGCATCTCTATGCAGATGTAATTCATAATATCCACCTAGAATATATTTTGTTGCATTACCATAATTAAATAGGTTACCCAATGAGAGAATGAAAACGCCATATCATTGTTGGCGTACGTACGTATTGCGTTACATTTATTATAATAATCAAGTTACTGGAATCGTTCGGATTTCAAAGACTCTGATCATC
This sequence comes from Trissolcus basalis, assembly GCA_025266255.1. Taxonomy (NCBI): domain Eukaryota; kingdom Metazoa; phylum Arthropoda; class Insecta; order Hymenoptera; family Scelionidae; genus Trissolcus; species Trissolcus basalis. Next base: position 4,874 of record JAAMPD010001177.1, on the reverse strand, counting down.
AAAAGAGATATTCAACTATTTTCCTCATTACCATATTGTTGGTACTTTATTTTTATTTTTTTTTCTCTAGATATCTAAATGAGTTTATTTTCACATGTATGCTCATTACAATAAAACAAAACATAATTTTATAATCCAGCTGGAGATGGCCTTTGAAAAAGCAAATGTAATCAACCGTTAGCTCAATTCCCTTCGCATTGCCATGCTGAATTACATTGTTTGACGGAACTACATTATTATGACGGCCGCGAGCGGTATATATGCAAATGAGGTAAGTAGTTCAATTCAAAATTTGGAAAGTAAATGAAGGGTGTTGGCGGTGTTTACGAATTGCCGACTGTTTACGTCGAATTTCAAGAATTGCCCGCAGCACTGATCGCGCACAACAATATCCCCCTTGAAATACAGTTCATTTTCCGACTTGTTGTTATGTCAAAAGCCAAAGAAATTCGCTGGGCGGAAACAACCCCCTCCTCCTATGGAAAGGGGTGGGGGGATACATCGCGGCATGTTATACGATGATATACAAAGATAATAACCGCAGCTGATTTCGCTTCAACGTTAATTGATGCGTTTGATTGAGATGCATGTATTATCGATTCGCACGGGGGTCGTAAAATATTCCAACCCCTTTGGAGGTTTTTTTATTGCAATATGCGACCGCGGGGATGACTCTTATATTTGTCCGTTTTTTGGTGTGTTTTTGTTTATTTACATATTCACATCGCAGTGGGCGTTAGTAGAAATGAAATATTTAACATACATTTACATGAGGCCTACATCCAAAATAACTTGTCGAAGGTGGCTGCACAAAATGCTGCATGCATAACGATATTCCCGTCCCGACGAACTGTACTACGTAATAAGCTCGATTTGCCAACACGTGTTCACTCATTTTGCATGAATTATGAAGTATCTTTGAGGTTAAGGATCAATTTTGAACGAATCAACGTTCTGTGAGTTTGTTGGGACTCTTTTGGTAAGATCCTGTAACTACTTTACCGACGGAGACGAACGAACTGATTTATATATTGTAAACTATAATTCTAACCTTAAAAAAAAGTACGTTTTTTTATTTGGAATTAACAATAAAACGTTCATCAACTGTACTATTTCATTTGTATGAATAATGATTTTTTTAAGGTTAAGAGTCCAATTGGAAGTTATGAACTATCTGGAAGTTCGTTTCAGTACTCAGTGCGTAAGAATGCGTAACGATTTTACCGACAGGGACTGACAAACTATTTTGTACATTGCAGACTATGATTTCTAACCTAAAATCAAGGTTAGTTTCTTTTATTATTAATTAAAAATAAAAAACTAAGAGTGGTGGACTCGTTGAACATGATAAAATACAATAATTTACCATAAAAAATATTTAATCTTGATATTAAGTTTTTTTGTAAATACCTTTTGTTTTTATATATGGTTTCTGTGGTGGGTTTACTCCTGGCACTGTTAGGTGGCAGCACTTAAGAGGATGTCTAAGTCGATGGCGAAGTTCAAATCCTGTTTTTGGCGGGAAAACCAATGTTTCGTGAATTTTTTGAAAAAATGGTAGAAATATTGACGACATTCATAATCAGACAAATCTTTGATCGTTTCAAAGTATTTTGGAACAAATACCAAGACAATTGATTTTGAAATGCGATCACAAGGAGTGACCGCGTTTTTTCTGTAAATTCGGCGTCTGCCAAACCCACCTCAAAAACGCGGTCACTAAATATGATCACATTTTACAATAAATTGTTGCATTTTAAGTTTGTAAATAATCTATCAAAATGAGAGAATTGTATGATATAAAAATTAGTAAACAACTCATGTTTACTCTCATTGAAAAATAACAAAAACAACTATTTTGCATCAATGTCGGTAATGTAGGTCGCACACGACTTAGACATCCTCTTAACACGGTTACTTACATCAAAATAGGTTATGTAACACATTACTCAGTCGTTTTCAATTCTAACCTATTCCTAACAGTATAAGTTCCTTACACACAGTTTTAAGATTGGTCAATTTTGAATTCTAAACAATTTGATTTAAACTTCTGCTCAACTTATATTTATTTAAGTTGCCACTCTGAAGTTGGCGGCGATTAGTATCGTTGGCAACTTCATAAGCAATTACAACCAAACTTTATAAAAAAAGTATTTACAATTTCGTCAACAGATATTAAAAAAGAACATTAGTTCGCGGTTTCTCATTCGCTGAAACATGAGACAACGGTTGAACTTGCATATAAACAAGTCTTGGATTCCGTTGGGAGCTAAAGTTGTTCCCCATTGTCTACGCTTTATGAATCAAACAACTTCATCCCCGACATTAAAAGGCAGCTCATCGAGCACCTCGACGTCAAACGCAACATAATCGTACTCTTCCTTATTGTTTCCGGCATCCAAGTCTTGGAAGTCCTGTGGGATGAATATTTTGCCCTCGTGTGTGAATAACTCGTCGGACGTTATTGTCTGCATAGCTGCCCACCTGTGAGCGACTTCTGCATGAATGCACTTCCGGTAAACAAGACAATGCAGATGCGGAAGTTTTTCATAACTCACTCGCATCATTCCGAGCCTGGACAAAGCCAGCCGCCATGATTTCATGAATTTTGCATTAGCGTGCACATGTTTGGAATCGGGTGTAATGATTAACAATATCCCTCCTGATCTCAGCGTCTTGTAAGCTTTTAGACAACACTCATGCCTTTGTTTCGGACATGGTAAGTATTCCAAAAATAACGAGAAAACAACAGCATCAAAATAGTTGCTAGGCAGAGCCTCCAGTTTCTGATCCTCAACTAACATTGTCGTCGCCATCTTGACGTTTAGAAAGTCACACTTCAGAACGGTTGGACAAGATGGCGCCAGGTCTACCGGAGTCACTGCAAACATGGCGTCACCCCCGAAAGGATCGTAACAACTCCCAACGTCCAAAAGTTTTATCGGTCGCGAATCATGCTGTAATGACGACTGCAATGGGACAAACAAAAAATTGATGTTAGTTTTTAACTTCATTTCTACAGCGATAAAAATAGTGACAAAATAGTGACATAATCCAACTTTTAATTTACGTCCGCCATTTCGCGTCAGCGCCATCTTAGATACTACAAAAACTTAAAGCCGCGTTTTCAACTGTGATGTTTCTTACCGTCGTTTGAGCCGTTTGAGGAATTTCTTCGCCGAGTTTTTGTTTGATCTCAATTTCTCTTTGTGTGAATCGTTCTTCTCCATGGTTGAAAAAGTATTCTCGACACTGCGACTTGACCCAGTCGATACGACAGTGGACTTTCTGTCGGGACCCAACCGCCGCGGCCCAATGTCGAGTGGCGAGCGTTTTCATAGAAACAGCATAAGACTGAAATGCAGAAGACATAAAAAAAACTCGTGTTGAATTAAAAAACTAACCGAGAAGTTCATAACTAGCGAGCAGTTTATGGAAAAACTTCGTAATGGAATATAATTAAAAAAGTTTAAGCTTCAGCCAACGAATTTGCGCTTCCTCTCTTGGCCGTTAAGTAGTTTATTTGCGAGTTATCTTGTTTCTTAGTCTGTGTTATGTGTTGGTAAATCATATAAAAAAATATTTTTAGACAAAGTTGGAAAAAAATTATTCCAACGAGATTTGTTGCGCGAAATATTGATGAGCGAATGGGCAAAAATGCCGGCTGATGGTGAAGCACATTTATACTTGAAGACAAGTACACATAAATCAGTCTAATTTTCGTCTGAATTTTCTTGCTCTTTCTAAAAACTGCTAATTACGAAACTTTGACAACTGAAATATGAAACCAATTCGAATATAATTAGAGACTTCGGAAAGTTGGGATGAGGAAATTGTATATCAACGTCATAACAATTGAAAAATACGCCAGAACTCGATTTGGTTATAGAAATCCAGTAATTTTCCAGTTTAATCGAATATGTCAAATTACGATTATCAATTTTTTTTCGAGGTTAGGTCATTAGATATGCATTTAAATAAAATTATTTTTTATTTAAATAATTATAATTATATTATAATTTATATAATATAATAAATAATATAATATTTATAATATAATAAATTATAACTTTTTCAAATTTAAATAATTAGACAATTTAAATACCGTATGCATAACCTCAAAACCATCGTGCCCTCTAGCGGTCTGAATTTAACCTAATTTTTGAGATTAGAAAAATTCTAAAACAGTTTATAACAACAACAAACTAAAAACTGACCGATTTTAGCTAAAACATCTGTAAATATATAAATATTTATTATTAAAAAATATTGATTAATTTTGAAATTTGCATTTCTGTTAAATTCTATCAAATTAGCAAAATTTTTTTGTATAATTTGCATATGAATATGATAAACAACGTTTAATCCGTGGAATTAATTAGATTGGCGTAGATGGACCAAATTATTTGATATTGAACAAATAACACGTGTATTGTTTGGCGTGCGCAAAGACAAAACTAAATGGGACGAATCAATTCAAACGTCGGGCTTCCAACAGCGTTCGGATTAAATCGATAAGTAGCACGGAGACAGAATCAATAAGCACGTTTCATTGTTTACATCTGGTCGCCTAACCTCCAAAACGTCGGACCTCGCAACGTGCCGCTGCCAAGCCTCGTCGGCGCCATAAATCTCCGACTCCCGGCGTAAATTGTTGTGTGTGGCTTTGATGAATTCGGCCAATTGTTTCTGCTCCGCAGTCACCTCCGCTTCCTTCTCCATGCTGCTTAGTTGTGTCGGTGCGTTTAGCGTGTATCTCTCACACACTCACGTACCAACCTATTAAACTTCTCTTTGCTACTTAGTCGCATCCAAACATTCCGATTTCTTGCGACCTAACTTGTTTTCGCATTGATCACGTGATGTTAAGAGAA
>JAAMPD010001176.1:0-28497 GCA_025266255.1 Trissolcus basalis | reverse complement strand
TAAAAAAAATTGTAAATAATTAATCTTTTTATTTATTTTTTCAAATATTATTATTATTTTATGTATATATTATTGTTGTTTAAATAATTAAAAAATTAATCTTTTAAAAAATTATTACTTAATTTTAAAAATTATTACTATGAATCATTTCATTAATATTAATTAATGAAAATAATTTGGCAGAATATTTTTTATCATATTTGAGTTAAAAAACAAAAATAAAAAAATTGAATACCTCAGCATCGAACCCACGCCCCTAAAAATTCAAGACTACCTCCACATCCCCTGCGCCATAGTTGACAACTTCCAAAATTTGTTATACTACATTTTTAACAACTCAAATACTTCTAAAAATTTTTTAAAAGAAATACATACTTGAGAACTATCGGTGCGTCAAATTATATAACAAAAATTATTTAATCTTTAAACAAATAAATTCTTGGCCGTCTGAAATAAACAAAGATTCGTAAACAATATTAATCGATGAAATTAATCTGGAGTAATATTTTTGATTAGACTTGAGCAGTGCATATGCAAGGTTGTGCGATACGAACGCCGAAAGAAAGCTCAATGAAAAAGAGAGCGGCTGAAGATCGTACGGGCATTGTATGTGCACGCTATGCAGAATCTGTCTGGTTTAATGGTATAGTGAAGAGCGACCTTGTCGTGTGCTCTACTTATTTACCAAAGGTTGCCCAGACGAATGCTGTCCCTTTTTTTTCGGCCTGGACTTATCATCATTGCTAACTCGGGTTGTTTATCTTTTTGTTCCTACTCCCACTGTCAATTTCCAACGACAAACAAAATGACGGCATTAATTTTTCAACGCGAAATCGCGCACTGAAATCTGTTTGGTTTCCGATGATTAATTCAAGATTAATCGCGACCGAGTTATTATATTCTCATATTTTATTCGATCCGAATTGATTGGCGCACAATCTTGAGGTAAAAGTATCGTTAATATTTCATTACCGCATTATCTTCACGCACGCGAATGCAAGCAGCGTCGACCTCGGTTCCTCATCGGCTGTTTGTTTTTTTGTCTTTCCTCATGCCTCGCTTCTTCTTTTTTTTACTCTTTGTTTATTGTTACCGTCCATTTTTTATCTTCCAACTCGGTGGAATTTTAATTTCAACATTTATTTCTCATGTTTTTCTGTTTCTTTGTTGTTTCATTATTTACCCTCTTTATTACACTTCTCAAACAAATCTGCAAGCAAAAAACATTTCAAGATAAATTTTTAAATTACATTTTTAACAGCTTCATCTCCGCGTTACACTTTTGAATTAAAAAAAAATTTGTTTCCATCTCGTTATCATTTTTTGTATCTTTTGAAAGTAGAGTATTGTCAAATTAAATTCATAATTTCTTTCTCCTTTTTTTCTATGAGGAAGTAATTATGATTCGGCCTTTGAAAAAGTCAACGAACTGGAAGTGCAAAAAAATGGCCACAAAAATTGAAATTGCAAATGTTAATGCGGATGAAATTGAATATAAATCAAGTTGATTTCCTGAATCAACTTTTTTTTGTTTAGGCGTATAAATCGCACAAAAGACGTTGAGCATTCCATTGGCGATCGCGTCGCTTTTCAGAGAGAGACACTGTTGAAAATCAAAATAGCGTGTCGCTTAATCGACAGCACTTGAACCACAAGCATTCATATATAGGATGCCGTGCTACTTTATTATTCTAATCACAGAATCCGTTCAATTCGATATTCCGATCATAGGCTGTGCGGAAAGAATTTTAACGCGATTGTCCATTACGCGATAGGTGCATTTCAAATATGCACACCAATGATCCTCCGTCCTGTCCTGTTCCTCATTTTTTTTTGTCGTTCCCTTATCTATTTTTATTTGCACGACACTTTTGTCGTTCCCTTTTTTTTCAAAATTAAAAAAAAATGAGAAAAATCTCGTTATCATTTTCATTTATCATGGAAAAGTTATCATTTATCGTTAAAAACAAATGATAAAACACAATTGTTTGAATTTGTTATTTTTTTTCTCTCGACCGATTTTTTATTCCTTTTCATGTATTTCTTCAAACTCAAGTTTATAAATTTGATTTGTAATATAAACATTTCAATTTGTTTTGAAGTTTCCTTTAAACTTGGCGTCACGTTGCTTAAACTTTTAATATGCATCAACATACGTGGTAACCAATCACGTATAAGTTTGAGCAATCTCGACGTTATGAAGTGTTTGAAACATTGAACAGGGTCAAAATTTATACTCATGGCTGATGATCATATGAATTTATTATAACTCCGCTCGCATTCCCAAGACCCCGACAAAGTGAACTGAAATTTAATTAAAAATTAAAATTAAACGAAATTTTATGAATCTAGTTGTTTCTATAATGATCATGTTTTTTTTTGTTGATAAAATTAATCAAACTTATCAGAGTGACTGTGCTACCAGTTTTCTCTTTTTTTGTGATTTAAAATCAAATTTGATATTCAGAGCAGCGTTTTAACAATATGTTGAATCTCTTATCGCGACATTTTCAACATTTGTTTGATCTATTCGAGCGTTTTAATCATAGATAAGCACCTCGTTGTTTCCGTGATTAGGACTTTCCTTGCACTTGATGTGTGATATTGCTTACATCACTGTAACAATTGAAAGAAAAGTTTTTAAAGTGGCTTTTTTTGAAAATAAAAAATCAAAAATGATAACCGATGAAAATTCAAACGAAAGTTGCGTCATTTCTGTGGTTCGTCGCTGATTGAAAAGTTGGTAACGTGATTTTTTTTAAACGACATCAACTAGGGGGGGAAGAAAAATTGACTAAATTTGGCGCGTGCACGCAGATGATTCTATTGAAAGTTTACATCACACGGACAAGGTCCGCGCACCTTAACAAGATGCGGACGTACGAAAGCAAACTGGAAACAATTTGTCAATTTGCATGCGCACAATTAGGCCAGTTGGTAAGCACAAAAATATCAACTCTAATTGCCTCAATTGGTCGTGTCTTTTTAACGCAGATCAAATATTCAACTTGGAAAATACCAAAATGATCAAATATTTACAGCCGATCACTTGAAAAAAAAAAAAAGTGGAAAAGTTCGACGATTCCTCAGATGCAAAAATTTGATGTTAACCTGAAAAATAAAATTCGAACTGTAAAATACAAAGATAAATGTAAACATTTGAAATTTTTACGTTTTGAAACATGTAAACATCGAAGGTTTTTGAAAAAACATTCAAATATTCACTTTTGTTTTTAAAATTTTTTATATTTCATTTTTTTTTTTTTTTTTTTTTGTTTAAGAGATTAATTTTAATTTATAAATTAAAAATTTATTAATGAATATATCGACTTTGTTATTGACTGCAATTTGAAAACAACATTTGAAACAAATTATGTTTCAACTTCATTTAACCAATTTGAAAATAAATAACACGATGAATTGAACTTTTTTAAATAAGTTTATATGTTTTCATACTATAATTTTCGGAAAATTTTCCAATCACTGTCGGAAGTTGGAAAATTTTTCCATTTGCTAAAACCGAATAAAGGACGAATGTCAATTGAGGTTAGGTTGGACCGCCGATTAATTTTCTCAATTCAATCAAGTTGAGTTTAATTTACAGCCGTTTATCTGAACTGATCTTTTTTTATAACCATCAATTAACTATTTTTAATGAAAGTAATTAAATGTCAATTTTTCAACAACAAAGCGAAAGCACTTGTGGGCACTTCCGCGCTTCAAACGGTTAATTTAAAGCTGCGTGTCGTTGGTCACGTAGTTTTCAAGTTTTTTGTCACTTTTCCAGTGGTACTTTAAACTTGAAACATCCATTTTTGGATTTATTTATCAGTTAGAGTTGCAAATTACATTATTGACTGAAAATTACAGAGAAACTTAGCAACGTTCAACTGGAATTTGTATATTTTTTCTCAGATTTTAGAATTTTCTATTACAAACTTATTTCTCAAACTTGAAAATGTCATCGACAATTTTTTTATTTTACATTACAAAGTTTTTAACCTTCACAGACGAAAATATATTCTGAAAACATAAAAATATATTTTACTTCCTACAAATATATTTGGACGATATTTCGTTTATATTTTTTTTTCTAAATTTCATAAAATATAAAATGAAATATATATTTCAATTAAAAATTTTTAAACGATAATATTTTAGACAATAATATATTCTCAAAATATAAAAAATATATTTTAATTTCTATAAATATATTTAGATGATATTTCGTTGATATTTTTTTTTATAAATTTCATAAAATATAAATTCAAATATTTATTTCATTAAAAAATTTTTAAGAAAACCTCAATAAGACGTATAAAATAAAATATATTTTAGCGAATAAAAATGTCAAATACAATAAAAAATTCCCCATTCTTAAAAAAAATCAATCAATAAATTAAACCCCAATTATCTCTCAAAACAAAAACAAATAAAACAATTTGTTTGTTGGTCGAAAATTGAACTTCAACAGCAGGTGTTTGGCAACTTCTGCAATCCGACACACAACGTGGTTCTATTTATAAAAAAAAAACTCTTTATTTCTTCCCCTATTGAAAAGCAGTTTTGACTTTTCCTCTCATCCGTTCACTTTTACTTTTTTATCGTCAACAGGTGACCCAAAACGGAACTTTAAAAACCGATCTTCCCGAAAAGCAACATCGTATACAAATCGATAAATTGTATATGATCATTCCTCGTTGTTTACCTTTTATAATCGCGTTCTCGTCATTTTTGGCTGCACTCCATGCGATCATTATTATATCTTAGTCATCCGGTTGGAGCGTCGCTGATATGATAAAGCGTCTGACGTGTGTCGTTAAAATCCTAAAACCATCAGGCCGGAGAGGAAAAACCAGAATTTGGAAAAATGGGATAAACCTGAGACCGGCGGAGGAAAGTTGGCAACGCTGTTTGCGGAATAGGACGAAAATTGCGCTCAGCCGACGATGCGTTGTCGAAGCAAAAGAGAGAGAGAGAGTGCTATCTCTGTATAAATACAAGCAGAGCCGCGCGCCGCCGCTAGTAGTTGTGTATCTGATGATCCGCGCAGAGCAGCGCCGTTTTTGAAAGCGTGCAACAAGCACAGGCGTGCGTGCCCGAACCAACGCGTCAAGTGACCAGTGTCTTCTCAGTGGCAGTGCTCGTCGACTCGCGTTTCATACGACGTTGTTATATAGAAAAGACACATAACATATAGAGAGTGTTTTTCGGTAAAAAAAAGTGCGTTGTTTGCCAGGCGCGCTTTCACCGCCAAGTGTACGCGAGATGTCGGACCCGATCCGGTCTACTGGCTTCAGATACACGCGACGATAAAATAACTCCCAAGTGTGTTCTTATTTTTCTTTCTTCTTTTGTTTTGTTTTTTTTTTTACAAAATTTTTCCCCTTTTTTTGTTCATTCAGCCTTTATCATCTTTTAGTCAGGGAAACAAGGGGGAAAATATTCGTACAGATGTTGGCCCGATTTGTTTTTGTTTAATTAATTGATTGGAATGTAAAAGTAATGGAAAGGAGGAGGAATTTGAATGGAAAATTATGTGGACTACCGATTGACAAGGGAATGGGAATTTTGTCGAACGGAGTACTGCATCCTTTGGGATGAACATTGTGGCTTTTCTGACGTTAAGGATCTCGGGGGAAAGAAATACTGAAACTGGGACAAAAATAAGCAATGGAAAAACTGGTACAAATATGTATCGCGGTGTACCAAAAACAATGTTCGATTACAGACAAAACAAACAATTATCGGGAATGAAACAACTATCAAGAATTTGCGGCTAAGAAAAAAAAAACCGAGAGGTGAGATACGCGGCGAATGAATTATTATCCTTTTTTCATAAATCATTTATCAATGAATAAATTACACTTTTTAACGAGCTGAAAAATAGAAAACCGAAACCAAAAATGGATAAAACACACGCACCGGGAAAAAGGATGGAAAAACTCATCAAGTTCGTTGACAAACGGAGAGGGCGTTCCATCAATCAATCGTTGGCCAATAAATTGTTGAAATGTTGTACGAAAGTTTTGAAAAGTACGTGCGTATTTTGAATTTTTGAAAAGAATAATGAAAATTGGTTTATTTGCAAGTTAATTTTTGAACGGACGTTCCTGGGAGATTATTAACGTTTGTATGAATGAACAGATTTTCATTTGAGATTTTTTTATTGTCTTGTTTGTCGGTGAAATCAAAAATCTTGTTCGGAGATTAAAAATAATAATGTTACATGTTCGGTAATAACTATAAAAACTGGAGGATATAGAACTGTTACAATCAGCTGAAACAAAAAAGTTATCGAGCTTCGTAAAGAATCAGGAAAAAGTAGAAATACATATTTTTTTATACAAAATTGTTCATACAATTATTTATATGAAATTGATCGAATGATAATTTGTTTTTATACTTTTTGAAATATTTTGAAATAAATAGATAAATATTTGTAAACATTGAGTAAATAAGTAAACAAATAAAAAAACAAAACTTCAAACTATTAAAAGATGCAATAAAAAATATTCTTTGTTACCATCGATTGCAAAGTTTAAACTTCTTTAAGTGATAATTTAAAATTGTAATCACCGAGTATCGAACTCGCGCCCCTCAAAACAAAAGGTTACCGTTTCATCCCCTGCACTAAACTTGACGAATTCCAAAATCTTTTTATAGCACATTTTTATCACCTTAGATTGCTTTTAAAAAGTTCAAAAAAAATTTTACAAACTTGGGAAACGTCCGTGTGACAATTCTTGAAAATGTTGAACGAATTTTAAAATGCATGAATTTCCGGTATTTTCGAACGTTTCCTTTGTCCTAACCCGGACATTAAGAACACCTTGGTTTTTCATATTTCAACGACGGATGGTTATCAATGAATAATTTATCGCATCTGATCGGCAGCTATCAGGGTCGTCTTTACACACTGCCGGACAGGCAATGGTATTAGTCCAGGGCCACTTGGTCTTAAAGGGCGCCAAAAAGTAGGATACACAAAGCCTTCATTATCTCTCGAATAGTTTCAACTTTTGATGCATCTAGAGAAATCTGTCGTACCGTCATTTGGCCAACAATATATTACTTTTTAATGTTTGATATTAAACGTAAATACACATTCCTCAGTATCTGACGAACAGAAAAAAAACGAAACCATTGAAATCGTTTTTCATTTGAAATCATACTTGAAAAATCGGACAAAAAATAATAATGAAAAGTCGGTTACATAATGGAAAACAAAACTTAAAAAAGAATACATTGATAAAATATTTGTTCTGAATTTCTAAATCCGTTTGATCGAATTGAACGATCGAAATTGTGCAATGACGTCAGAGAAAACACAATGTTAATAAGTGTGAACTTGTGGAAGTGGATGAAAAGAAAAGGGGAGGGGGAAGGGCACGGAGAAAAAGTGATCTTTTGTTCATCTACGTGTATTTTTACGATGTTGACCATCGTTTTCTCAGAGTTCAACGTTGCCAGTGAAAAAAAAAAAAAGAATTCGTTCAACGTTGAAGGCTCTCGTAATATAATACGTTATTATTTTGGATAATACAAGAGGAACGAGAAGACCGACGGGTTTGTCATTGAAAATGAAGTTTATAAAAGTAAAAATAGATTTTATAGCGACACATCGCGGGCAATAAAAATCGAGCATTTGCATGTTAATTTTTGTCAATCCACACATGGAGGAAAAAAAATGTGTGTCGCCAAAAAATGTGGACGCGTGCAAATCTCAAAAAAACTGATTAATATTTATTGCGCGTCAATTGAGCACGACAAATTACAATGGCCCGGTAGGATGATCGGTCTATTGTTTATAAACATAATAATCTTCCTAAGTATACGTTCGTAGGCCTGAATAAAAGATGATAAAGCAGAATCATTTTTGTCCCCAACTTATTATTTCGTTCAATTTGTTGTAATCCATTTTTCTGAAACGCAATTTCAACAATTACATTCCCTTCGAATTCAATTTTTTCTACAATCTTAACGTGGGACATGCAGTTTTGAAAAATAATCGCTAAATGCTTTTATAACTTTTAATATTAATTCTAGTCAAACAAACGCGTTTGTAGGTAAATTTTTGAACAATTTGACTGTCTCTAAGCTGAGATATTTAATTTATAAATTCGTCAAAATCATACAATACATATATACGTTCAAAAATTGAAAATAATATAAAAATATGGTTCAATTTTAAATAAATTCTGACTTTCCAGAAAGAAAAATTTTAAGTTGCAAAAACTAATTATATAAAAATAGTATTTACTAGAGTCTGATAATTAGACAAAAATTAACAACAAATTACAGAATTAATGATAAAATTATTACAATCAACTATCATTTGAAGGAACGTTATTTTTTCTGTACCGTACAGTCCCACCTTAAATCTGAACCGACTTTTTTTTGTCAAACCGAATTTTGCAGAACATCAGAAGGAGATGTTGTGCGGTCCATAAAAAAAGTGCGAGAAAACTGTGAAGATGGAGACAACAGGGATGCTGATCAACGAGAGGGAGGCGTGCAAGTTGGACTCGGCGAACTCGATAGCCTCGCTGGTGGACGAGGACCGAGCGAAACTCGAACCAATTGTGATCCTTAAGGAAGCGGGAACCCGAGCGCGACGTCACAGCGTGCTCGATGACCTTCGGGCGAAACGCGACAACCTGATTGAGCGCGCCCGTCGCGCCAGCGTCGTCCTGATGGACAACAAAGAAAACCGAGAGCTTCAAGTCAAGGAGAAGAAGAAGAACAAGGACGACAAACGGAGGAACAGCTCGGTTTTCTACGACTCCTATGAGTTCCTGGAGGAGAGCGTCCAACCGGACATGGACAAGCTGAAGGAGCTCAAAAAAACACGAAGAAAGTCTTGGCACCCGATGGTGAAGCCGAGCAAAAACGACCGCAAACGCAGAAAAGGGGGCGCCACTGCGTTCGAAGAGGGCAGCACTGAGGCAATCTTTGCGAACCGCCAGAAACGACCCTCCTGGTGGAATGTTTTTGTTCCTGATCTGAGCACAAGGTATAATGAATTCTGCGACGTGAAGTAGCATTTTGTTATCATGAAATATAAGAGGAGGGAAGAACAGCAATTTGTTAAATTACATGTTAATTAGTCGGGCTAAGTTTGCTACCCGCAGAATTAGATGAGGTTTTGAAACATTAAACTCCGCTGGTTATTTTCTTTAATTTTGTCTATGTTTGCAAAATGTCAAAATAATTGAGCGGTGGGAAATAATTCGTTTGGGAACTTTTACTTTCTCACCTTTTTTCTTTTTTTGTTTTGATTATATTTATTGGTTGCAAAAAGAAAAAGAGTGGTGGAACATTTGAACGTTTGCAAAGGTAAGATTTTTGGAAGGATTAAAACTGAAGGATAATGTTGTTATGAGAAACTGTTGCAATAGGTAGTTTGGAAATTTTTGAAAGTAAAATTTGTGCCGACGAGTTAACGGTTAAATTTCGGGGTATGAAGAAATCAATCGGTTGCAAAATCAAATTTCAAACCCGGAAGTGAATTTTAAAATTGTGTGTTTCGTGTATGCGAAAGGAACAAAACAAGTCTATATTTGAGATATCCGTGTAAGACGATGCGTGTCTACTATAGTGGAATATTCTCAGATCGTGTGTCAACTCAGTTTCTTGTTTAAACGTCGCAAACATTCCATTTGCTATCTAATATGAATTTCCATACAAATATGCCAATTTTATCACACAACCAAAACTATAAAAAAACATTTTGCTATTGATAGCTCTTTTTCTTACCATTTGCTATCAACATTTCGTTTTAATTAATTTCAAATAAAAAATTGAAGGTACCAAAATAATAATAATAATAATAATAATAATAATAAACCAAAAAAATTGTCTGAAAAAAATAAGAGACAAAAAAATGTGATAGCAATAAAAAAGTTTGAATGAAACAACGAATTTTATTTTTAATTGAACGTTTCAGAATTGGACATAACGTTTGTGATGTTTTTCATCATTTTTGTAAGCTACTGATTAAAAGAACGATTTAAAAGACATCTTCTTCCACGAGCGCGCGCAACAAAAATAACAGGAAATTGTGAAACTCGGAAATAATACAAACACAAAGACGAGCCGAGGTATTGCACGGACATGCAACGTGGCGTGATCAACCTGGACGCGTCGGACATCCGCGATTCTCATCTTAGACGTTTTTCCATAAATTATTTTTTTTTTTTTTTTACACGCGCGCGAAACTATTAAATTATATTAGAGTCGCGACGGCTGATTTACGACCCGGCCACAAATCTCTTTTTTATCTTTTCGCTAACGAATTGATCCCTTGGAAAATATCTCAAAAACATCAGATTATCATTAACCTTCATTCGTCCTGAGATTCCTAACCGAAACGCAGTTTCTCATCTCCGTCAGATCGACTTACAATTTGTTATCCGGCGAGAAAGAAAACACGAACGAAAAAGGAAAACAAAACAATCACAGATGTCGTTCAATTTGAAGAATTTTTTTGTTTGCATTATTCTCAAACGAGATGTTGTTGTTGCCTTTTAAATTTGGTCACGAGACTGTTTGCCAAAAGTCGGTGTTCGATGTTACATATACTCTTGTCGGGAAATCAAAACATGTTAACTTTCACAACGATATATCCGAGGATCAAATAAACATTCGAACAAAACGGCCGTGTCCCCGCGAGAACAAATGGCTACAAGATTATCGAGATAATAAATAAAACCAGTGCGATAAACCGAGCGGACTGCGATAAATTTGAAAAAAATTTTTTACAGACAAAAATTATCGACACGGAACGGAGATCTGATGCAATGTGTCAATCGGTACACATGTTTTTTTTTCTATTGCCGATGCTAAATCAGTCGGCCTGACAAAAAACAACGATCAACACCGCGGATCAAACGTTAATCTCACTGACCTACGCGTCTACGAATAACCGCAGTTCATTTATTATTTTTCTTTTTATCCCATCTTCTGCCAACGTAATCCGTCGTGATTTTTTTGACAAATTGGAATTTAATTTTAGATTGTTTCTTTTTTTTGTTTTCAATAAATGCTAATTTGTCAGTTGATAATCCACGTTTCTACGTTGGGGAACAAAAAATTAAAAGAATTTAAGAAATGTTGTTCGAAATTATTGTTTCTAAATTTAAAAGTTAAATTTACAAAGGTAATTTGAACTTTGATTTAAAAATTTATTTTTAAACTTGATTTTGAACAAATTTAATTTTCAAATCAAAGTCGAGCAGTTTCAATTTCAATTAGTCGGTTTGGTTCAATCGCATTTGATTTTTGTTAATTGGTCGAATGTGATTTTATGAGAGGAGACAAATATTGATACAAGAAAAAACTGTAAACTGGTCCAAAAAAATATCTGTCGCTCGAATTCATGAGACGATAAACGATTGTGATGCAAACATAAAAAACGAGGGGAGAAACAAAAATTGTGTTGTTATCGAGCATTGGGAAAGAGTAAACCGGTTATGGTAATGACAAGTGTCAATGTCGTAAATGTCCCTTCATGGGATCCGATGATTAAGATTGGGAAAAAAAGCGGAAATCGCGCGTCTACGTCACGCTCTTTTTCATGACGTTGGGAATTAAAGAGGAAAAATGATTATACAAATGGGATCTATAGATAGTTTGACAAACGTCAGCAACGCATGTGCCTTTCCAAAAGCCTCGCCTTCGTATACGCCCTTTTTTTCCCCTCGGCGTCATTCCAATTAAGAGACATTCCTAACAACAAAATTTAATAGTTGTAACAAAGTGAGAGATAAAGCCTCGGGATTGGTCAGTTTGGATAAATAAAGTAGCCTGCGAACCGAAAGGGCGAATCATTCTTTTTTGTCGTCGTCATCGCACACTTTTAATTAAATTTTCTCGAACAAAAAGTAATAGTGAAATGTGTTCTTTGTTTGAAGATCGATCGGAGAGAAATCAACTTGTTTTGTTCGCGTCACGTGCTCTCTCGGTGCATATTGTATTCGAGCGCGGTTCTCGTATTCCGATCGTTTATTTTCCAAATGCCTCGTTTTCTTATCGGTTATTTTGTTATGAAAAAAATTTTTCAATTAAACAACAACTGAACAGTTGATTTAATCAAATCTATTTGGACAATCTTTATTTATCTTTTTTACTCCTCTTTTTTTCCGAAAAAAAATAGACAAAAAGAAAAGAAATTAAAAAAATTAGTTTCAAAATTGGTTTTTAAATATAACTTTGAGGAAATTTTTCAAAATTCAGCAAGCAGTTTATAAGCAATTTCAGTTTCAACATTTATTTCGAATTCGCTTTTACAATTTATTCATAAATTGTTGATATTTTTATAAATGGTTTGTGATTATTTTGTTATGTAATTTAAAGTTTGATAGTAGTTTGAAATCTGAAAGGAATTAAAAAATGAGGTATAAAGAATCGAACTTAGAGGGAACAATTACTTAATTGAAAGAGGAACAAATTGATTTTGAATTCGCTTGGGTGATAAATTTTGATAACCGCGCAATTAAGCGACCAACGGAAAGTGGTTTATGAAATATTAATACTTACTTCATGAGCTGCACAAAACGTTGTGGCAATGTAAGATTGGATTCACTTTAGCTGGAACAAGTGCGGATGCCAGCAAAAATGAACGCAGTGCCAATTTTGTTGCAAATATTTTTTAAACCTCTCGTTCATTTTTTTTCTCTCTCTCTTCTCGCGAGGTGTTTCCGATTTTTTTTATAGAATCTATACCAACTTTAATTGAACATTTATCAAGTCTGACAAGTGTTTTGGTGTAATGATTTAAGAATCAGTTTATTTTTACATCGCCGAATGCACTTGGCATGCTTTCACATCAATATTTGACTTGCATGAAATGTTATGTGCTACTTTATAGCAAATGTAAATTTCAAACGAACGAAAGAAAAAGCCAGATCCAAAAGCCTCGTTTTATTTTTTTTAGCTTCACTTGCTATTTTTTTTTTATTTCTGCAAACATTGTTAGGTTTTTCTTTTTGTAATGTTACGTATCTATTTCAGCATGTACGCTAGCATGTCTTTTCTCACCACCATTTTTTTGGTTGTTTTCGTTGTAATCTAGGTCCCGTCGGATGTCCCAAGATGTAATTCACACAAGATCCACTGAAAATCTGTATTCCACTCATTTCAGGTTGGTATCATTTTGTTCATTTTGCAAAGTTCAAATCAACAAAATTTATTGGTTCATTTTGTTTGTTTGTTTTTTTTTGTAAGTTAATTGAAGTTATTTATTTTGTTTTTCTCTTAATGAAATGAAAACGATTGGATTCAATTAAACAAATTAAAATCGATTAAAAACAAAAAAAAAGAAGAGGAAGAACAAAACGGAATCCTATGCGAGACATGCAATCGCAACTTAAGCTCTTTGATAAAGTTAAACTGGCGTCAGCCACGTAGGTCATTGCAAGTAATGGCTTTTATTACGCACAATTGGAATCGTTTTGCGAAATTTCCATCCTTTGTTCAATTTTCCGTTAATGCCATTAAATTGTCAATTAAATTTTCAAACGTTTACCAAACGGGCTCTGATAACAAAAAAAAAAAGTCACAAGTTTTGGGTAAGTATTGCTTAATCAATCAACTTCAAAGCAGAGTATTTGCATCGCTTGCTCGTTTGCACCTGTTATCTTGTTTTAGAGCATGTTTTTCAGAGACACAAATATTGATTGATCATAAATCATTTTTCCAATTGACAACCACAGCTCACTTTAACAAACAACTCACTTGAATCAACAAAATTTCTATCTTTATCATCATTTTAACTTCGATTCCATTTAAAAATAAATTGTAGGTAAAAATAATTATTGAGATATTTATTTTTTCATTTCATTAGACTGGAAATATGTTTTTGAAAGTGAAATGAATTGAACTTGAGCTGGCTCTTTTAGTTTAATTGAACGAAAATAATGTCAAAACTAAAATTATATCTGTAATGTATATCTGTGAAAAATAAAAGTTGTACAGAATTGTATATATGAGGTTTTAAGGTGGGACACACAATTTTGCAAAACAGTCAGATGTTTTTATAACTTTTGATATTAATTCTATTGATACAAACGCATATATGGGTAAATTTTTGAAAAAAAATTAACTATCTTTAAGCTGCGATATTTAATTTAGAAATTGGACAAAATTTTGAACAATCCCACAGGGACGAAAATATGAATATAAATATAAGTGGAATTTATATTTTTTATATTTAATTTATACAACTTATTGCCGCTTTATAAATGATTTATAAATCATGTATATATTATATATGTACGAATATATTTTGAATATAAAAATATACATTAAATATATTTTGGAATATATTTTTGTCCGTGTGGGATAAATTCTGACTTTTCAGAAACGAAAATTTGAACCTGCAAATTTGCAAAAACTAATTATAAAAATTAGATTAGACAGACATATTAATACACACGATTAGACAAACATTAACAACATGTTATAGAATTAGTAATAAAATGTTAAAACTGTTATGTGTTAATTCAATTATCATTTGAAAAACGCCATTTTTACTGTACCGACCTTAAGGCGGGCCAAATAAGTGCTTACTCGTGAGAACCGAACGAAAATGAAATTACGATAAGCTGTGCTAAAACATGTGCATTCTGTTTGCAGGAGCAAAAGCCGCAGTGTGGATCATGGATTCACCGCTCCGTTTGACTTGGATTCGCTTCGTAATAAGGTCGAGGGTCGCTTTGAGTCGGTCGACAAACTTACGAAAGGTCAGTCCAGTTGAATCAAACCATCATGTGCATATTGTATATGTGATAACATATTTTTATCGCGATCTCATTAACCCAGATCCGACGATCCTATTTTCGTTAAATGTCCCTATCTTTCTGTCTCTGTCCATTCCAAATGATACCATTTGACGAGCTGAAAAGAAAAAAAAAGAAAATATCACATCGGCTTGGAGGAGCAACTTTTTGATGTATTGACAATTGTCAGGAAAGGTCTTATCGATTCCAAGATATATTGACACTCTTGTAATTATCACGGGACGAGTTACTTCTGCTCACGTGATTTAATTTTTTTAAACAAAAAATAATAAATAATCTTTATTTTAAAAGATTAACGATGAATTACTCATGCTTTTTTTTTTCTTGTGAAAAATATTATATTCATTTGAATTAACACAACTGAACCACCCTTGAGGTGAGATGAAAAGCCTTTGTTTACAAAACCCGCGTCAAAGTCAAAAGGTCAACCAATTATTTCAACAAAATGAAAATATAACCGTAAAAAAGAGTTCGTTTGGTACATTTTATTTCACAAGAACAATTGTTTGACCCCGCTGACCTTGAGTGGAATTTTTGTAAACAAACTTTTTATATCGCTGGAAAGAACTGCGGTCATAATAAATGATAAGACCCTCTCGTTACATCTCACTCGACTGAAGCCATAAAGTTTTTGAATGAAACAAAATGATCCGACGAGAGCCACGTGTGAACGAGAGAAAAAAAAGCGATAAATACAACGCAAAGGGATTTCGCGAATTTCGTATAGCTAGGACGTGCCAAGGTCAGGCGCGAGTACCAATAACCTAGATTCCAAATCGCAGTCGGGCTGTTGACAAATTCGCTTTTGTTCTGGATGGCAACAGACGCACCTTCCTTTTTTTATTATTATAATTTTGCATTATGTTTGTCGTTCTTTATTTGTTTTTAACTTTAATTTTCATTTCATTCGCCTTATATAAAAGTACGGGGATAGAGTAAACGGCAATGTTTCCAAACTGGGTCACGAAACATAATTTCTTTAATTTCATTGTTATCATTTATTTGTGAGGGTCGAAACAAACTTAATCGCCCCTAGTTGTCGTTAACATTTATACACTCGTGCATCTGATGTTACATCGCGTGACACGGAACAATATCGCCGTCCCTATTTTCTGCTTGTTTGTTCGCTCATTGCCTCTTGACTTTCAATTTTTCTTCCTGAATCCATTCATCCCCATATACGTCAAGGTTTTTCTCTTTTTTCTTTATCATCATCATTATTAATATTACTTCTTTTTTTCGTTTTTTTTTCTACCTATTATAGTTCGGCTCGTGAAGAAATATCTGAATTTTCACAACCGCATTTACACCTGAACGGTCTGTTTATCACCAAATCTGACGGCTTCAATTTCACTCGAATTTTTGTCACCCGTTATCTTATCTTAATTTGATTACAATTGTCAGCGTCTCGGGCATTATTTATTGCCACTCGCGTCAGTTAATTCAGGTTGCTATAATTAACACTCGTTTGTCCGACTTTTATTTCCTGCGACGCAAACCAGAGAGATAGAACCTACAAAAAAAAAGGAACTGATTATTGATTAAATCAAAAGAAATATACGTTAAGTAAATATGATGACTAAGGATAATGACGTGTGTCAAGTGCGATATCACGGGCAGTCGAACAGTTGGCAGCGCTGCGACCGAATGGGTTCGCGCTTCGGGGCCCATCGCTCCGCGGAAGCTTCGATTTTAAAATCGCGAACGGTGTCAAAAGTATCATTCCCTTTGTTCATCTTAAACACAACCTGTTGATTGTCGTTGACAACAGCTGACCTCAAATCTATGACCGAGATCAAAACTACAAACTCGTTGTCACAAATTGTTTGGTTAAATATCGAAGAGTCGAACCCGTGATCGAATGAATAACTCGATTGTTGTTATTTTTTTCACAAAATGGCGCCCAAAGTTAACCTCAATTGAAAACAAAAAGAATAACAAAAAAGTTGGCTCAGATTGGTGAGTAATGTGAAAAATGGTTGTTGTTTTTTTAAACGACGGTCGGGAAATAGTGCAAACTGAGTCACTTGTTTTTGGTAGGTTAATTTCGAGCGCCATGTTTTGAACAAAAAGAAAAACCCAGAATAATTGAGTTACTTAATCGACCTCGGGTTCGATTTGATTTATTCGATTGATTCGATCGGACCGAATCCAGCCGAATGTGAACTCGGGTTGTTTCGTCGAATAATCTGGCTGGTTGGATATCACAACATGCTAACCGTCTTGGCAATGACGTCACGTGAACTGCACGCGATAATTGCGCGGTTTTTTTGCGCGCATGCGCACGTTCTGTAAACGTGAAATATTATCACCATTTTTTTTGTGCTTCTTTTTTAAATTTCCTTTTTTTTTGTTTGTTTTTAATGTTTCGTTGATAAAGTTTTTCATTTTTTTTGTGAGATATAATATTTGGTTTTAATCAAGCCGAACAAAAGGCGATAAAAGATACTGCAATTAGGAATAAATTTTTTTTTGTTTCGCGCTCGCGGATTAGCATGCGTCAGGATTTTTCGTTGTGAATATTGTCACGCTTCGGTGCGTGTTGGCGCATTTTAAAACGGAAGAAAAAATATAGCGCCTTTTTGTTTGTTTTATCAAAAACTCCGCGGCGTGCATTTTTGAAAATCTAATTTGCCATAATGAACGAACAGTCATAAATTAAAAGCCGGACAAAAACGCGCCGGTGTTTGGTTAATTTCAAAACAACAAAAAGGAAGAAAAAAAACGTACGTTTGTCGGGCGTTTTTTTTTCTTCTCTCATCGTTTGCATTGAAATTCAAATTGTTTGAATTTAATTTTCGTCCGTCCAATTTTCAAAGATCCAAATTTAATTTTTCATTTCAATTTGATACTTTATTTTGTTTCATACATTTTTGGTATCAAATTTTTTTTTATAAAAAACATGTCAAATCAAATTTTGTCGAACGCGTGAAATTAGCATTTTCAAATTTTCAAATCAAAAATTGAAATTGTTCCCAACTATTTATAACCGTGATTAATAAACAATTTAAACGTCATTTGATCTCGACAAGCAGCGAGAGTTAAAAATACATAATTACCAATTAGCGATTTGTCATTGTTATCAGTCGATTTAAATTGCATTAGACGAGGGTGGGGAGTGGGGTTGACGATTCGGTCATTTTCAGATTCAGATATATAAACAGGATTAAGTGTACGGTCTCCAACCGATAAGTCGCGCTTGATTTTGGTCTTGCCAAATTTTTTATTCTCACACCCCAAGACAACATGCACGAGGATGATATCGACTTTTCCGACTGGGAGATTGTTGACAAGCCCGACTACAATCCCAGCAACGTACACCTTTTTGAAAAATTGCCCAGGGATTATGTCGCTTACTATGTCGCTTATGGCAATCCCAGATTTCAATTTCCCTATATTTGTCATGGTAAATCTCTTTTACTTTTTTTTCTTCCCGTTTCATATTTTCTAACA
This sequence comes from Trissolcus basalis, assembly GCA_025266255.1. NCBI lineage: Eukaryota > Metazoa > Arthropoda > Insecta > Hymenoptera > Scelionidae > Trissolcus > Trissolcus basalis. Next base: position 10,243 of record JAAMPD010001176.1, on the reverse strand, counting down.
AACTTCATTCACATTTTTCCTCATTTAATTTTTCCCACTCATCTCTTTCATGTTTTTCTTTCTTATTTTCATTTTTTTTTCAAATTCATTCAAGTTTCAAAAATGTGCAGAGAAAAAAAAAGGCTGAAATAATATTTCTCGTTTTTGTTTCAACCATTAATTACTCAGCTTTTTAAATGGCAAGAAGGAAAAACAAATGAAAATAAAAAAGGAGTGCAATTGTTTTTTATTACCTTTTTTTTTTTTTTTACAACTTTGTTTTCATCTGTACATTTTGAAATCAATTGTGCTCTCCAAGTTGGAATCCCGCGGTGGATGTTATTGAAATTGAAATGAGTTTAATTTTGAATGTAACTGAAAATTGAAAGAGAACAAAGGATATGAATTGAAAATTGAGTTTTATCTTTGCATAACTGTACCCTGCTGTGAATTACGGAACAGATCACAATGAATAACTGCACTGTTTACATAACACGCCGAGTGCTAACCTAATGAAAATGTGAAAGATATACCTCTATCCTCCCTGATGATGATCGCAAATAGAAAAATACAGTTAGTTTACGTAACTCCAACAGGACGGAGAGAAGAAAAAAAAAAAGACAAAGCATCGGTTTATAAAATTGAGCCCATTGTGTTCTGTGCCACTCGTTGACAATAAACTCAGGAAGCGTTTGTTAATTGAGAATAATAAAAAACTAAGGAGAAGAAGAAAGGAAACGAATGAACAAAAAAATAATGTTACATCTACAGGTCATTAGACGATAGACACAGAATATCAAATTAGCTCGCAGCTCGATTATGTTATTGATTATATTATTATTAGATATGCTTGTTTACCATTGCGTAAGAGTGTTATCGTTGCTCGATTGGTCACAACGTTGTTTGGCTTGCGACACTTGATTCATATTGAAAGAAGAAAAAAAAAAAACGAAGAAAATAACAAAATGAACATACAAAAATCCATCATCTTTTATTGAAACTCATTTTTTGTCCTGTCAATTGCAATTTGGTATTGAAACTTGTTTTTCATTTGCAGATTCCGATGGCGAGAACAAGGACGGCACGTCGGCGCAGGAGAAGAAACAGGCCCGCATGTGTCAGCCTGTCAACACCATCGCCTACATGGTGAGACGTTAATCTGGGAATTAATTCGAGCCGAATTGAAATCGGCGATGAAACGGACGAGGGGAGACAATCAATAATCACGTGTGCGAGCTCAAGAAAATCGCCTGTCAGTTGATGCAAATCGGGGAAAAACATGAGCTTTATCGATCTAACGAGGGGCTCATTAGAGGGTTTACCAGCTCGTAACAACACGTCTGAAGAATTTTGAGGGCGCCCCTCTGATCCCGGATTGAAAAGTTTGGATTCGGTGTCACGGTTCATCCGCATCTGGTTCTGCACGATAAGTCGTTATCCGACTCGTAATTAGCTGCCATTGTGGCGGAACAATCGAAGGAATTTTCCGTGTAAACACAGCTGACTAAACGCTTTTTATGGCCGCACACAAATGTCAACTCTGAGAGTTATACAATAGACTTTGTAAAATCGCGAGGTGTCTCCGCTCGTCCGATCTGTTTTGTCATGAGGTGTGCAAAGGCGATTAACTTACCAAGGATGATGGCTCTTTTTACAGGTGCAGGACAGGGACACGCTTACGTCAGTAGCAGCCAAGTTCGACACAACGCCTTCGGAGCTGAGCAAGTTGAATCGATTGGGTAGCACGTTCATCTACCCCGGTCAACAGATCTGGGTTCCTGCCAAAAAAACTGACGTCGCTGGCGGGTCCAGCGCCGAGTCATGTACCCTCGATTCTAGCCAAGAACAAGATTCCCAGGACGATTTACCGTCGGAGGAAAAAGGTTCGGGGATTTTTGTGTTCGAAAATGTAAAGCGCAGGCGAAATTTTTGTTCGAGTTCTATTTTGTAAGGGGAAAAACCTGACGGATGAATCACTCGGTTGCGATTGTAATTGAATAACTAATGTACAACTAGAAGAAATGTTCGGCGCGCAGTATATTTTGCAACTTGTCAAAATCGAATGTCCAACAAGGCGCAATCAATTGTAAACAATTCAAGCCCATTGTAAAAAATTGATTCCAATTACAGCCAATGAACTTTTCGAGCACCGACGTGAGTTGCCGGTTGAATTCCTGGTCGCGTTAATGAACCATGATCGATGATAGTGTTAATAAAAAATAAAAAAAGACACAACGTCCTCCCTCTATATCGACGGGTCGACGTTCGTTATCAAAATTTGCAACTGAAGACACACGGAGAGTCGATTTTAATTTATAATTACATTGCATTTGCATCGCATTAATTAAAATCGCTTAACACTGTGAAACGTGACAGTCAACTGGTGACGGTTGAAGCGGAAACATTATAATAGCTTCCAAGACGATGATTTTCCGAGTGCAAAGTAATCTCTTTGGGAAAATTTTGTTGGGGAGTTTTGTGAACTGGATTGTGATTGTGGGTTTTCTTTGTTTTGCAGAGTTGCTCGATAACTTACGACCGGTGTCGCCGAAGCCGGGCCATTTGGAACGAGTCAAAACGCCTCAGGGAAATTGCAGCACGGGTGCAGCAGATGAACTGCAGACTTATAGGGAAAGATTTCTTAAAATCAACGTTCGTCATATCACTGATGGACAGGTAAAGAGAAAGATAATAATTTTATCAAATTTGTAATGATTATTGTTTGGATTGGATTAGGACTAATTTTGATGTTTTATTGACCAGGGCGTGGTTGGTGGAGTGCTGTTGGTCACGCCTAATGCCGTGATGTTCGACCCGAACGTGTCTGATCCACTTGTGATCGAGCACGGCGCGGAATCTTATGGAGTGATCGCGCCGATGGAGTTCATAGTAAACGCGGCGATTTACTATGATATTGCGCACATGCGAGTGAGCCACACAACCTCGGGCAATCCGGACAAAAAGCCGGAGATCTACTATATGAAGAAGGCGGAACGCAAGTGCCCGTCCCCGACCAAGGAGGAGAGCTTCCCCGAACTGGCAGCCGAGGACTCTGAAAGCGTCTGCAGCTACGCCGAGAGAGAGGGCGACGCGTTTCCCAAAGCTTTTGACAGAGAACTTGTCACGCCTACTAATTTGCAGACTGTAATTTTGGTTTTGTCTTTTACTTGTTTGGTTGTTATTTGTGTCATTGTGTTGTCTATAACAATTTCGACTGGATTTCAGGACGAAAGCTCTCCGACTCAGGAAAAGGAGAAGGAGAAGGAGAATGTTGAGAGCGAGACTGGTCAGGCCAGCAGAACTCTGGAGGAGCGCAGACGTTCGATGCTCGATCATCACTGGGCAGTTCCTAGCAAAGATCGATCCTCAATCTCAGTGGATGATGAGCAGCAAGATTCGTTTAACTCTGATAAGGTGATTGTCTTGATCGATCATGTTGTACGTTTTCTTTAACGAGTTTTATATGATTTTAATTTGTTGATTTGTGTTTTAAAGGGCGAGCCAACGAAAGCTAACGCTATTCCTGAAGATGAGGAGGGATCTCTAGTCAAACTGTCGTGTCACGATTCAGGTATCGATATTCGTGACCCGAACTCAGTAGTGCCGGTAGTGCAACCCGTACCTTCAAAAAAAGTATATTCTGATGCGGACATTGTGCTGTCATCAGACTGGGTTCCGCCGGTGACGATTGCTCCTGCGAACGTGACCGGTAGCACCCTCGACGCCGAGGCTGCCATCAACGGCAGGAAGAAGGCCAGTTCCGTCTCCTTCAGCTTGGACAGCAGCGCCGAGGAGGTCGAGAAGGACGACGAGCACAAGGACGACGACAAACAGGAAACCCGCAAGAACAAGGTCAGCAAACGTCCTCAACCTCCTTTCACAATTTGAAACCATCTCCATCAATCTCTTTTTTTTCTCTCTCTAGTTATACAGAATCTTTAGAGTTCATATGATTGTAAGAAAATTTTTTGACCATTACGTGAGTACTTGTATACGACTTGTGACTCCGTTGTTGATTCGCGTGCACCGCTTTTGTCAACTTGCTGTTCCTTTAACTTTCATCGCCGAACGATTTGTACTCACAATTGTGTTTCTTTGCTCCAAACAGATGCTGAAGCGACTCTCGTATCCCCTGACTTGGATGGAAGGTTTAACAGGCGAGAAGGAGCAGGACGACAGCAGCAAGTCGAGCAGCGATAAAGTCGCGAGTCTTCCGAACAGCGCTGACAGTCACCATTCGTCTGTGTTCAGCAAAGTCTTCTCCAGGTAACACAAACAGACAAGACTTTGGTTCAAGCGTTATCTCGAGCCGACTAACTATTGACCCACGTCCTAAAGTCGGACGCGCGTCAGTTTGTCTATTTTTGTTCATTTTTTTTGTCAAATTGACACGCGCCTGACCAATGCCCAACTAACAAACTTCCCAATTCGACTAACAAAATTGTATGATGGCTGACCGAAGCTCACCGATCAACTTAGTGAGTGACTTTAGCTCGGGCCTGTTCGCTAAAACCCCCAGCGAAGAGAGCGGCGGCGGTCGAGCAGGGGGCACACCCCCGCTCACCGTCTCCTCTTTCTCTCAGGACAGCGGATTTCCTCAGTTCTCACCAGGACCCGCCAGTCTTATCGGGTGAGTCTCGTCCCGCTGTCATGTTCTTGAATGTCATGTCTATCTAACTGTCTCTCCACCTGGCTCCGAATCAACGTAGAACATTATATTTACTGTTATTATTATACTCACCACCCCTCGCCCCCATTCGCGAAGGTCAAAACATCCATCGAGAGAATATGACTGTGCTTTCAAATATTGACCCGCATAATGCTTGATTATTCAACGTCCCAACTGAAACAAATAAAGAACCTCGGTCTTTGTTTTACTACGTGCTCGGAACCCGCTTACAGAAGCACATTTCAATGAAATTACAAATGAATGAATGGTTTTCATTGATCCAGCCCGCCCCTCGCTTCCTGGCCAATTCGAATCGCTCTTATAGATAAGAGGGACTTCCAATTGATAGCGAGATCTTGATGCACTGTCCTCGTCTTTTAAAGTAACTGTTGTATTTTCAGCTCTGCATCCAGCGGACCGCTCTCTGTTTTGTTGTCACTCGTCCTTTCTATGCTTACAGAAACGACACAACACTAGTGTCTCAATTAGAAATCTGTCTCACTAACTGTCTCCAATTGATATCTACCAAAAAAACAAAAACAAACATTCTCGGTTGATTGAAAACTAATTAAAACACCGTGGCGGCTAAAGAGGAAAAACAACGTTGAAAGTTTTAATTGAAAATAACCGAGCATGTTTCCGAGTTTCCATTAGGTGTATTTCCTTAGATCCTCCCCGGTTACGTCAGACGTAACTATAGAAAAAAAAAAAACAAAAAAAAAGAAACGTTAACCGATAACAAAAAACACAAGAAAGAGAAAACCTACAAGTGTACTATAATTGAATGAACTAATTGTTTCGCAAGTTGGAAGTAGAATCTGTGTTTGATGGCTGGTTTTGGCTGCGGCGTACTAACGAGCTGTTCGTTTTTCTTTCAGACGCTCGTCTGTGGGCACCTTCATCAGGCAGCAGCCGCTGACTTCCTCAGGCAGCAGCAGCGTTGACAGCGCCCGGGGTAACAAAACTTCGGCACCGCAACGCCTCGATTACCGCAGCATGGTTTCCATGGACGATATGCCAGACCTCTTTGCCAGTATCGACAGTAAGTTGTCTTTGGCCAGTGTTTCACATTGGGAGCAAACAATAAGCCAAACAAAAATCTCAGCCATCTTGGGGTTCCCCGGTTTATTGATCGGAGACACAAAACGTTAGAAAAGAAAGTAGTTTTGCTAAAGTGACTTGACGATCATTGTAAATAATCATTTGCACTGGCGAGAATTTTTAATTCTTGTTTAACTCACTTTGATTGTCATAGAGAGCTAAGGGGTCTATTTACAAGGTTGGGTGGTTTCAGAGTTTAAAGAGAATTAACTTAACAAGTTTTAAGGGGGAATAAAAAGTTGGTACCGCCCAACGCTCTGTTGACGAAAACGAATTGAATTTGTACTCCGAAGTTTGTTGCACAACGTTTGTGTTATCCATTGAAGTTGGTTTACCGTAACTCAGCCAGCCTTGAAATAACAGTCAAACTAATTATGAAATCATCTGTTTCCGTTGCCCTACCAGTCCAAGCATTTAATTTTTGCGCATTCGATGAATTCGGTAGGTTCACTTGGAATTATAACTCATGTTCATGGATTTGTTTCTCGTCGGCTTGCAGCTTTTTTCTATCACTTTTCGTTGGTGTCCTCCCTGATGGAACTTTTTCAGTTTGCTTGCTATTTGATCACGCTTCTTATTCTCATTTTCTGTCACTTTTATTTTGCTGTTTGAACAACTCAACTAGAACATTATGTGAACATTGACATTGTTTCTATCTTTTTCATGTTTTCTTTTTATCTATATATTATTTTAGTCTGTTAAATATACGGTTTCTTCGTGAACCACCCTTTGTTGGCTGTTGAAAGTTGAACCCAATTTGTACCCTCTTTCTGATTCTATCGCAGTAGTGCCCGATGAAAACAAAAAACTCGTGACAAATTAAAAAAAAAATATCAATTATTGAATGTGAAAATACCAACCGTGTGGACGTTTTGCGAATTTGAAAATAATTGTTGCCTGTTTGTATAAACAAAGTTGTAATTTAGTTTTAAAAAATTAGTAAAGATGGAAGGATATTAAACAAAAAGTGTTGCTTATGATGTCTTTTTCGAATTTCGCAAAACACATCTTTGGTTTTCAACAAGTTGAATTATAATGTTTTGTTATTCATTTCATGCAGAATTAATCCCGCGACCTGCACGCTCTTGCGAGGACCCACCACTGTACCTGCGACTCAGAACTGGAAGACCCAAGGACAAGAAGATACCCTGGTCGACTCCCATAATGAGCTACGGAAAGAAGAAGATTCGTCCCGAGTACTGGTTTAGCATACCACGCAACAGGTTAGCAGAGCGCCAGTTGAAAAATCGCTTATCAAATTGATCGAGGCGGTCGCGCACTTTTTCTCTCTTGCCAGGGTTTGTGTGCGTTTCGACACGCGAAATTGGAACAACGACAAACACTCGGGTCTTTTCAAACAACCGGCGTGTGCAAATATTTTTGACAAACAATATCGAAATGTTTGTGCATCATGAATATCTACATAACTTTTTATCGCTGTCTGATAACGAAAATCGCATCGCCTATTGTTTCTGAGCATAACAGTTCAAGACGATTGTTTCAAACTCATTAGCATGTGAAAACGATCCGCTTTTTATATCCAGGTCAAATAATTATCTTGCATTCCTTCATCGTAAGAAAAAAAAAGCAAAGAACGTAATAAAGGAGGTTTAATCTACGAAAAAAAAATGAATAAAAATGAAGTTACAATGTTGGGGCGAGGAAAATGCGACCGATTGAATCGTAAAATTGAACGCTTTGTCACGCACGTGTTGCGGTCGCGCCTGATTGTCGCTGGTCACGTGATTAATCGCGAGCCAGCCGTTAAGTCGGGCGAGCGTTGGGCTGTTGCGGCGCTCGCGACCCAGTCGACTTCTCCTGATAGGAACTCGCGACACAATAGCGCCGCGCGTACACACCGATAACCAAACGCAGCGGAAGTTTTTGTTTTCGCCTGACAATAGCGTTTGGCTCATCTGAGATGCCCTGCCGAGACAGCTTTATCTGTCGAGAGCCGAAACTTCGAGATATTGCAGATAATATGCGCGCTAACTGTTCGCCAGTCAGTTTATAAGCCACGGCAATCGCGAAACCAGTGTTTTTCCGTTCCATTTTTTTCGAACCGCTCCAAATGTGATACAACGGGACTTTTTGTACTTTTTTTCATTTGTCAATTTTTGTCAAAACTTGTTGAATTCCTTTCAAGTTGATTGTCCATCTTTTTTTTGTATCTGAATTTTTTTTCGAGTAAGAAAAGAAAGGGACGCAAAAGTTTTGTAAGATTCCGAATCGTTTGGTTCGCGCTGTTTTGTCCCGCTAGTCCGACCCGATTTTCGGTATGGCCTGGCTCATCGATTATGCGTATCCTGATCGCGTGAGACGCGTCACAAGTCACGTGTTGCCTTTCCTGAATCGCAGGTAATCATCGTCTAATTATGCCGTTCTATTTTATGCTTACGCTTTGCGATGCGAGTCTTACCGATCGCGGATAACGTCACTCTGGCTATTTTTAAGACGCACTTGTCATTTTTAAATTGCGCGCCACCTGAAGCGTCAGAGGGCGTTGCGTCCAGCCGCGCTGGTTATACTGTACGTTTAAATTCTAAACGCGATTAGAAAACCCTTATATACTCCTCGCAAATCATATCTACTCGATATCAATTTATGATTTGTTTTTCTCTCTTACAAAATCCAAGTTGTTACTTATGAAAGATGGGTAAAATCAGAAAAAAACAATCTTATCAGCAGCGATAACATAAGCGACGATTCATTGCAACAACAATTTCATCTTGATATTGTCGCCGGTGGCTAATATTTTTGCCATCGAGTGTCAATGAGGCGACATAATTAGTGTAGACTAATCAACAGCTGTGGAGACACTGCTTTTCCCTGACAGTTTTTAGTTCAATCAAGTTTGCACCTCGCGAGATAAAATCTGTCTCCTGTCTCCCGACTGATCGTAACGAAACAAAACGAAATGTGTCGAATGTAAATGTTCAGATGATTGAAAAATTTTTTCAATTATTCATGGAATTTTTTTTTTCTCCTCTCTTTTTGTATTTTATTATGACTATGTACTTTTGATCAAAGTGATTGTGTGAATTGTTTTAACTTTTAATGAACATACGTGACGCTGTTGTATTTTTTGCAGAGTGGACGATTTGTATAGGTTTATTCACGCGTGGGTGCCGGCGCTATACGGCGAGCTGGATGAAAATTATTGGATTCAGCGAGGTTACATCTTGTCGGACACCGACACCGATTTATCACCGGAGCTGACGCCGCGCGATTCAATCGAGGCCGGCGATCTGTCCGAGGATAAGTCAGGCAGCCATGAGAATGACGAAATTTCCGAACTCACTCAGCAGTCTTGGGAGGTGAGTAAACGAAAACAATCGGTTTTCATTTTTTTTCTTTCTTTCTTGTTCACACTTTTGTTACTTCTTTTATTTCTTTGAACTCTTTCTTTTTAACGTACTTTAGTTTTACTTTAGTTTAAAAGTAACGAAATATGATGGCGAATTTGTCTTCGCCGGATAATGCCAAGATCGAATGGCAATAATTGAAAAATGATTTAGAGATTAAAAAAAAAAAAAAAAAGAATGTCAAGAAATTGAACATGTAAGAATGAGTATCGAGGGTGGTTTATAAGTTTGGCAATAAACTCTGATTGGCTTGGTGGTCACAGCTGATCAAGGCCCCGTACGTAAAGCTGTACAGCATCCTGAAGACCTCGAGCGCATCCGCCGACTCGGAGCAGATCCAGGACCCTGAGGTATTAGCCCAAATACCGAAGACACGCATTTTGTCCTCGTTCTGTCCATTTTATTGACTGTAACCACATCTGCCCATTTGATTGTTAATAACCATTCTGAATTGTTTCAAGCGTTTTTGTCAAGACTGCCATTCCTTAGGCCAGTTTGTTTTTTAATTCCCCTGGCAATGGTCATTCTCTAGCACCCTTGTTCTCATCATCATCATTTGTTATCAAATTGTTGCGCGCATCTCTATGTATATGTTACTATGGTTACATCTTTGTATTTCATCAGTTTCATCTCCAAGTCTCAGTCAGATCTCATGGATGCTCTTCATCGTGTCAATCTGTTGCGTCTGCTCTTTGCTTCAATTTCAACTTTCATCTCAACTGATTTACGACGAATTTCAAACTTAACTCCGTTCAGTACTTCTCACAATGTTTGTTAATTGTTTACAATTTGTTTATCAACCGATTGATAAGAGATTTAAATGTTCAATGTTATTAAATTATCATACGATTGAATGTAAACCAATTATATTGGAATTGTTCAAAACGATATAAAATTAATTTGTTTTTGAGTAAATAACTGAAACGTTAAAGTACGTGACGAACCGCGTTCGTCACGGAGGGTTAAAATAAACCACTCGACATTGTGAAGACAAAAAAGGCGTTGATTAATCAAGCCTTTTTTGATGACTGATAATGTTGATAACGAAAACGAGATGGAAGGTGATAAAAACAAGCGAGTCGCAACGCGCAGCTCACCGTCATTTTCTTCGTACAATGCACCTTCGAAT
>JAAMPD010001175.1:2417-28520 GCA_025266255.1 Trissolcus basalis | reverse complement strand
CATAAGTCATAATGATTCCATAAACATAAATGAACGCGCGCATGCATAATTTTGTACTGGTCGAGCGTAAAAAATAGATCAAACATAACGTCGAGTGCATGTTCAAAGATAGTACCCGAGAAACATTCATTTACATCAAGACATTGACAAATAACATGTATTTTTACATGTTGAAATGTCATGTCCCTAACACTGGCATGGAATGGGAGTATGTACGCGCATCTGACGAGGCTGTGTGTCGCGCGCGGTTCCACTTGTGTCCCTAATACATGACAAAAGAAAGATATTTATGGCCCCTCCGAGATATTACCGACAAAAAACACGTTTTTTCGTGAATCTCGGATATTAATTTCTTTATTGTCACCTAAGTGACCAATTCATCTTAATATTTTGACAAATTGTTAAATACACCTCGATCCGTCCTTAATAGGTGGTCCTCCCATTCAGATGTATATATCAATTGATTAAACGGCACTTGAAATTAATATATACGCCACAGTTCAAATGAAATCTCTCTCGGGCCAATTCAACAATGTGATTTATTTTCATTCAAGTGGGGGATTATATCTTTTTTGATATTTTCTTTGAAGATACAAACCGATGATCAATATATTATGCGCGCTTATCCCGAATATGTATTTATTTATTCAAAAGCGCGCAATCAATTTCGTGACAATTTTCATATTTTTGTATATTTGCCACCGTAAAAAATGCCAGTTGGAGTACTACGACAAAAAAGAAAAGAAAAAGAAGTGTCGGCGAGAAATAAAATCTTTCTTTTCAAAAAGTGGCTACATCAAGATACTTAAATATCGCTTATGTAAGGACACTAATAGCTCAATATAATAATTCTTTTGGAACCGAACCAACTTGAAAAAAAAGTTACGTGAATAAAGAAATAAATTGTTGGTTTTTTTTGTATCTCTCAGGTTGTACGGTTCCTTGTGCATCGTAAGGTTGATTGAATCATTTGGAAATAGTAAATGAACACGTGACACGGAATGCGTGTATGCACGGGTATATCAGCGTGGTTGTAAAAAGTTAAGTAGAGTGACTAGCAAATAAATTGCCGTGTCGTGAAAAAAGAGTGTATCGATGGCACGAGCGCGACTTATTTACCTGGCGTGGAAATAAGGCGAGCCTGAAATCTTTATACCGGATGCACTATCGTGCAATACATGTAGCCGTGACGATACGCGAGATGCAGCGTGAAAAAAAGCTCCCATATCTGACTCATAAATTCGAGCATGCAAGATAGGTCAGGCTCTCGGTATTGTGTTACATACATCTATCCATAAGCAAATGTCTTTATATTTTTAAGATATATATAGTGTTATTATACCCTGTTGATCAGAGGGGATCCTTGTAATTTCTCAACTTGATAATGTTTTTATACCCTGAGAAAAAAAATATATCTGAGAGGGTACACTAAGAAAGAAATTCTATCAAATATTATATTATAATACTTGAATGAAAATTTACTTATCAGTACAGTATATAGGGGACAAACCAAACATTCATAAAAAAATATTGAAACTTATAGAAAATTTTAATGAATGAGTATAAAAAATTATTTAATTAAAATTATTGATATTCATTAAACTAATATTATTTTCATGCTCATTCATCAAAGTTTGCTATAAGTTTCATATAATAACCTCTTTTCCCCCTCTTCAAATTTCAGAATTTCAAATTCATTTGATAAATATTTGAAAACTATAAACAAGAGAAAGAATTTCAATTATTTCATCTCTCGATACTTTTTACAGTATTTAAAAACAAGCGTAGACTGTAATTAAATTTCGGTAGCGTGTAGATTTTGTTTTGAAGATAATGAAGTTGAAATATTTCGTAGCATAATTTATTTTACCGGTAGAGTAATTAAAAGAGAAAATGACGGAGTAAACAGTAGCTGGGTATTGTAATTTGTATAAATATTGGGTCAGGCGAAGTTGATATAGTTGAGAAAAAAAGGCATCGCAAGTGGAAAACGGTGAGTGTCTATCAGGCGCGACGATCTAAATAATTCATTTAGTCGGTGCGAGTATCTCGAAATCACAGAAAATTAAATCTTCATTTCAGCGCCGATTAATTTACCTAGCATGTAAAAAGTTCATTTACATTTTCAAACCACAATCAAGATTGTCGTAAGAAATGCCTGAATAGCGACACAATTTAAGCTTCTTTTTCTACCTTAAGATAGTATACCTATAGATGAAGACATGGACCGGTCGTCGCGTCGGGTACAAATTTCTCGCCATTTGTTCGTCGGACGAGTGTACGCCGGCGATCTGACATTTTCTAAGCGTTACATATTCAACGACTGTTCCGTCTTATTCGCTGTACTGGACGCTCCGGAGAGATATATATTCTCATCAGGTTAGAAACGCGTGCGCAGTCAATAATGTATGACAAAAAGGAAGAGGAATGAGAAGAGAGGACAAAAAAGAGAGAAACATCTGGAATGTAAGAACAAGAATGGAAGAGAGGGAGAAGCATCCTCTTTCTGCTTGCGATGAAATTAAGACTCATCGCCGTCAAGATTATTATATCAATTAATTACCCGACCGACACTCTCCGGTCGCGCCATCCGGTTCACGAGGGCACGAGAGCAGACCGCTCGCCAACAGGAATTCTAACAATTCCGCGTTATAACTCGCCCAAAAAACGGATGTCTTAATTCCCTACGCACTTTTCTTTTTTTTTCTCTCTCTCTCTCTCTCTTTCTTCAAGCACCAATTATCACTTACTCAAACTAACTTCCTTATAGATTATATTTCAACTTATAAATATATTTATATTCATATAAATATTTATATATATATTTTATAAATAATCAAAATTTTATATATAAATTAATTAATACAAAATCTAATAAAAAAAAACATTTTTTGAGGTTAAAAGAAAATTTTCAACTATTTAAGAAAGAATTTTTTTAAATTACTAAGAAATATTTTGACTATAAATAAACTTATATTCATATAAATTTATATATATATATTTTATAAATAATTAAAATTATATATATAAATTAATTAACACAAAATCTATAAAAAAATTTTTTTTGAGGTTGAAGGAATATGATTTTGAATAACAATTTGTATTATCATTTCAAAATAGTTTACAACAAATCTAAAAAAATGTATATAAGCCTATAAATTAATTATATATATTTTTTATAATTTTATATATAAAAAAAAATTTATATACATATAAATTAATTTATAGATAATATTTGTTATATTTTTTGTGAACTGTTTTGAATTGATAATCCAAATTGTTATTCAAAATAATTTCTTTATACATCGAAAAAGATTTTTCTTAAAATAGGTTTTGTTCTTTCAAAATCAATAACAGTAATTAGACCAAAATGTTTTTGTACGTCAGAGTATCAATTTTGTTGATGAAAATAAGCATCATGGATCAAGGTCATGTTGAAAAATACAGAGAGGTGTTATAATCTTTATGCTCATTGCGACATTGTGAATGCGTCCATCTAGACGAAACTTTCACCAGGGTTATTCATTCATGAATTGGTTATTGCTACATTCGGGTAGCTGTTCGAGTGCAAAAGCCGAGTATGCGTGGTGAAAAAAAAAAGTTACACCCGCATGCAGAAGATGGATCGCGATAGTGTTTGAAGAAATTGAATTTCACAGCCCTTTAATGATACGCTGTTTTTATTCGAGGACAAAACGTCTCTCATTATCGTGCAGGTCCTTCATTGTTCTCGCCAGTTAATTGATTTATTGTAACTTGATTTATTTACCCCCTCCCCGCTCTTCCTCTGGCCTCTCTGTCTTCCTTGATTTTATCGCATTACCTCGACGGTATAAATTGTTTCAATTCATCAATTGGTGAATTTTATAATTTTAACCACAAAGGCCGGGTGGAAAAAAATGTTTACATTGTTTTCTCCTTATATTTTCGTTACATTGCGTATGATGATTTATGCTTCATGCAAAGAGATAGCGTTCTGAGGTGCATTCAAAAATTTTTCAAGATCTGGCAAAGATAATTTTTCAATTGGACAAAAAAAATTTGATGATTGATTGGGGAGGATAAAAGATGTATAATTTATTTTTAATTTGCTGGATAAACATAAATCAATTAATCGCACCATCGGCATTCAAATTTGTTCACGGATAAAAAGTGCGTTTTAACACCTCGCCCGATATAAATGAACTTATAATGACTTGTGATTTTGTGGGCTGAGGGTATAACAAAACGTATTGTTGGTCTGTTTGAATAGTCCACGTCATGGGCCACAAAATTCAGATACACTTTTGATCTGACTTGTAATACAATAATTAAACATACCTCTGATTAAACAATTTTGATTCTTCATTATAAAATGATGTATAACACTTCTTGTGGGAAAAAAAAAGTGTTTGCGAAAAAAATCGAAGTTGGTGATTGCTAATGATAATGTAAAGGAAAAAAATTTGATTAGATAAAGAGGGTAAGAAATGGAAAAGTAGAATTAAAAAATTCGTTAAAAAAGTAAGTGTTAAAAATGGTGTTAATTTATCAGATTTGGAGTTAATTGGTCGTGTGTTGTACGACGACGGTACAATGACAGAAAACATTTGAAATCTGGATTTGAAAAATATTGTTTTGACCAAATCGTTCAGATCTATCGCTAAATCATTTTCCTAATCACGTTTTCAACTCGGACGCGAGATAAGAATTTTATGATTTACAAGGTGTGCGTCGATTGGGCCACACCCTGTGTATATCATTAACCTATTAAGAGCCAATTGCTGTGTGTCAAAATAAGAAATAAATTTCTTCCTATAATTTCTGAATCCTCTCTTATTATTTATCGACGTCACGATGTTTTCTAAAATCGACCATTTTCAGGAAACCGTGGCGAGACCAACATCCGATGCACACCTCTGAAATTGACTTTTCTTGTCACTTTTAATATCCCAAAACCGAGGTTTATCATTCAACGATATTTCTCTTATACCTTCATAATCAAAGGCATTATCAAAATTAATAGTCATTTCTATGTTGTGATGAAATCTCGAAACTACCATATTTCGTTTAATATAAATATTGTAAATTCACGTGCCGGGACATAAAGAAACTACACGATTCTTAAAAGCAGAACTTTCAAACTTTTGTCAACTACAAGTAAGGGAAATTTCAAATTTTTCAAAACCTTATCGTATAACACTGTGAAAATAAGTTTTCCCGGAAATATTCACGCCTTGGTGTTATACCTGTTGTATTCAAAATCATCATCAGGTAGATATTGTTACCAAGCGTCATAACACTCATTGGTTCCGGTATCGTTAAGTGGCTTTTAAAGTCCGATATGTTTTGACATATTTTGCTCTCTTGCACAAGTAATTTTAATATACAACAAAAACATAGTGTTTTTTCCAAACAAAAAAAAAAGAAAAAAAACACAAAAATATTAGTTTTATACGTATTTTTTATTATTATATAACTATATATAATTATATAACAATAACATAATATGTATCTATCCCAAAAAGAACAATCTGTATAGGATTATATATAACTTATAGATTATTCTATAGAATATAGAATATATTTATAATGTAAATATGTAACTATTATATAATTAATTATGACTATTATAAAATTATAATACAAAGAAATATTAAAACATATTTTTGTCTTATTTAATCGTCAGGACTTGAAATTGCAGGTTTCTTTTTTTGGAATTGTAAACTGAAAAAATAAAAAAAAGTACATGTTAAATCGTTGTTAACGCTTACATACATACTTAACTGCGTACATTTGTCTACGCTAGTCAATAGGGTTATCAGATAGCAGAGGGTATATTTTGAGAGCTAAATAATAGCTGCGAAACGCGAGCCACGGTACGAGAAAGAAAAAGTCACCGGTGCGCGATACAAACGGAAGATATCTTGACGTAAGGGCGCATCACGTGCACTGGCGTCTGGCAGAGTCTTGGTGGAGTCGAAGCGCTCGCGCGCAAAAGAAGAAAGAGAGGTGTGGCAGGCCTAACTCGCGCATTGTCTGGTTCGCGCGCCAATTCTATACACGCACCAGGTGCTAAGCCCTGCTACATCAAACGTAACAAGACTCGCGTTCGATATTTTGTTTTGCGTTGTATGAAAATGTGTACTCGAAAAAGGTACAGGCAGAGAAACGAGGCACAAAACTAATATTCCAATTTGTACATAGGTGTACAATAGCGAACTCGACTCTTGACCTTTATTCCCATCTGGTGTCGGGTTACAGTTTATTATATTGGTGGCGCGAGTGCATAATGAAAGAGCAAATTGCAAATTTTCATTGACGCTT
The DNA here is from genome assembly GCA_025266255.1 of Trissolcus basalis. Classification (NCBI taxonomy): domain Eukaryota; kingdom Metazoa; phylum Arthropoda; class Insecta; order Hymenoptera; family Scelionidae; genus Trissolcus; species Trissolcus basalis. The sequence continues at coordinate 22,214 of JAAMPD010001175.1, read as the reverse complement.
TATCGGCCGAGCGTTTTGGTATTTGTAACATAACGCACCCTCTTGTTGGGCGTGTTTGTTCGTGTATACGTGAGGGCATACACGCATAAATATGCGACGCCGGTCAGATACGACCAGTATTCAAAGTCAGAATGGCGTGGAGAAGGAACAGGACCGGTAGAGGGAACATAGGCACGAGCCTAACTGCAAGCAGCATCCCACGCAACGACCAACATTTCACCTCGCATTGTCCTCGTCCGGCTCGTTGGCGCGCGAACCACAAACGGAGATGCAACATTCTGCAGGCACCGCGTCGTCGCTCCTTCTTCTTCGTCGTCTTCCTTCAGTCGATTAAACGCGTGATGACTTTCCCGCGCGCGTCTCCTCCGCACACGTACCGTGCTTGAAAGTCAAAAATTAGTCAACGGACCGCCACGTTCTGCCATTCATAGATTGCATCATACATCCGGTCCCGCACACGACACAACTTTCGCAACTTATTAACTATACCTTATGGTCTCACGTCTTTCGAATACCAATGTGTTATAGTTTTTACAGCAACTGATGTTTATTTATTCGTGGGCGAAATTTATTTTGAAAGGCAAATAGTCTTCTATATATAGTTATATTCATGCACCTATATATATTCTTAACCTTAAGAACATTCGAGTGAATGAAAACTGAATAATTTTTTTTTTCTAGCATCTGATTCAGACTTTTTTGGACATTTTTAAAAAATGTTACATGAATTTGAATTTGGTAAAAAACAAATAGAATTTGAACAAAAAACTTTTGTTCGTTTTTTGTTGTTGGTTTTTTTCAATGAATGATGATTTTTTTAGTTTATTTCTTGCTTCTAAAATTCTGATTTTGAGATTTTTAAAAAATGTAACATGAATTGGAATTTGGCAAAACAAATAAAATTTAAAACAGAACACTTGTTCGTTTGGTTGTTGTTGTTTTTTTTCAATGAATGAATTTTTAGTTTATTTCCAAAATTCAAACTTTTTTTTGAGATTTTTAGAAAACGTAACATGAATTTGAATTTGGTAAAAGAGATAGAATTTGAAAACAAAAAAACAACACTTGTACGTTTTGTCGTTGTTTTTTGTGACTTCATTCATGTTGGACGAAAAAAGTGTAAGATTACGATTTCGATCAAAAAACGTATGTCTGTGAGAATGCACAATGTATCGAACAGTTGAAAGATATGAAACACGATTTAAAGGGAGAGGAATATATCGTTTGATGACAAAGAGAAGATAAAGATAAGTTCGACGCAAACTTGACGCAATAAATACAAAGATGGAAGCCAAGTATCCGAACGATATAATGGGCAGAACGAAATCACATTAAAATGCAAAGAAACTTTTGGTTTTATCGAACCGGATATACTCGGCTTGTTCGCTCTTCGATTGACTCGTCCTTTTGCCGAGTTATTATCAAAGTACCGTCGTTATTATCGTACAATTTGAGAGAAATCCAGACTTAACATTAAATAATTCTGTAAAATTTCTTATAAGCGATAATGGATCGATGAGTATCCCTCCACGATAATGATGCATTAATTTTAATACCTTTTTTATGGTACAACTTAAATCGATATGAATGTTCACAATAAACGATATCTCCTACATACACAGGGTACAAAATTGCCAACAAATATTGCTTTATCAGCGATACAAATTACAAAATAACAATCTCAAAAATCAACTGCACTCATTTATTCGTTTTTTCGGTTTCTTTTACGTAAGGTGATAATGAATTGAGGCCGGTGTGACAAAATGGAGTATATATAACACAAGTTGATGTAATTTTTTTTAAAAGTTAAAATTCGAATTGAATGTAATTATTATAAACAAGTCAGACTACATTGAAAGCAAGTTTACGGTTAATTTGCGTGTAAATGAATAGTAATTGCACAATGTGTCGGCTCAAATTTGACAAATAGTGCTAATAAATATGGCAAAAATACTGCGACATTAAAGCATACGTGATGTGCTTTTGCACGATGAAAATGAAAAATGTTTTTACGGTTGCTTTTTAAAAGGACGCGAATGATAATAAATAGGTCTGAGATGTTGAAAGTTAACAGCGACGTGAGCATTAGGCCGGCGGATTATCCTGATGTAAGTATGCGGTCTAGGAATATAAGCGATGAGGCGCGCGAGAATGAGTTTTCACCGCAAGAGACGTGTCGAAGACAAGACAAGCCGATTCGTAAGAAAATGAAAGACACATCAACGTGCGTGTAATAGAGTAACTCGTCCCGTAGCGGTACCACGCAAAAGGTTGTTCAGTGGGATTCCATGGCGCTCTTATAGCCGTTGTGCATAATCTCCATTAAATGAAAGGTTCAACGTCATTAGATCAAATGCTATATAGTTCAATCGCCGTCATTATCATCGTACATTTATTCGTCAAATTGACCATACAAAATTACTCCAAAGTTCAGTAGGCCAAGTTTTTATTTTTATTGCGTATATACCGAGTTTTTTATCAAGTTATGTTTTATAAATAAAGTCAACTTTTTTTTTCTTCGAGTTCTTGTTGAGGATATATTGGAAAGAGCAGAGGGTACGTTGCAGGCAACGATAAAATATCACACCATAAAAATAGTTAACGATATAATTGTAAAGATTACATTGACAGTAAAACATTTACAATCTATAATTGTTGGATGACTAACCAACGTTATTTAATTAACCAAGACTTCAATTTTATAACTATTCAAATTGACTTATTGGTGGTGTGAAAATTTTTTCTTTTTTTTTCAAATAACTCAATAACAAAAATTACATTTTTTATGAGCTTGGTGATTTAACAGTAATTAAAATTCATAAATTAAAAAAAACTGTGAGGCAAAGTTTAGTTTGTTTACAAAAAAATATTCTTTGAAATTTCAAAATTGAGAGAGAAGATTGTTGAGAAACCAATTAATTGAGATTTAAAATGGAATAACATATTGAAACTAATAAAAAATAATCATTTGCGAATAAATGCTATCAAATACTAATAAAAAATTATCTGAATTCTCGACAAAAAATCTCATACATATAAAAAATCTTTCTATTTACATTTAATAGACTTTTTCAACAGAACAACCTTTGATACCATTTTCAAACATATATTTTAAATACCATTTTTGAACCAAAATCTTATTGTTTACATTTCATTTTGAATGATTATCTTACACTGAAAATCACGATACTTACAAAGTCATTCCACATTGTTACAATTTACCTTTGCAAATTGACAACATGTTTTTGGTTTGCAATGACATGAAAAAAAAAAATAATATATATATATCCTGCAATATCATTTAGGGAGTGTAAGTTTAAATATAATACTAGAAACGCGATCGAAAATGGACTACACGATGTTGGGCTGAATGAAATATATGTCTGAATGATTGGTAAAAGATATAGTTTGCAAAGCGAGTAGTAGTGGTTATGCAGTTGGTCGCAATACATGTGGTACCTCAGGCCCGGCCCTCGTACCTCCCATCCAGCCCACCGATTGACTCGCTGTGTTGCGGGATCACTCGCGGAAGCCCAAATAAGGGGAAATGCAGACGAATTAAGGCCCCTCTCTTCGACGGCGCTCGTTCACTCGAGCATTGCAACTCGCGCAACTCGCGTCCCGAGAAATTGGCGCGCGGAAATCGCGCACGAATCGACCTGCAATGGGAGGAGTCTCGCGATTGCTTCGTTTTAATGGCGGATTTTTGCTACTCGCCAATCGCGTAATGTTGCGTAGTAACAATAAATCGTCGGAATCCTAAAATTACACCTTTGCTTGAAAACATAATCGCGTGATTTGAAACAAAAAGGAAAATAAAACAACAGCCGAGAGATCGGAGCGTTTCAATCCACCCGCTGTCTTTCAATCAAAAGTGAAAAAGCATTCGAAAAAACAGGACTAATGAATAATTGCAAATGTGATGAGCCCAAGCCTCAGGTCACGATCATCAATTCACGCGGACCCTTATAATATATCCTGCGTTACAGGTTTTAATTTTGAAAAACCGGAGCTAACGTTCGAGTCGCGTGTCCCTGTCTTCTTATAAAGCCCAATAGTGTTTGTCATTCGGTTCCATATATTTTATAGCACAAATAATCACGATCATTTCGAGATATAACATTTCTGGCCTCGAACAGAAATTTTTTCAACGGGTGGAGTATTATAAATATGAAACTTTTTTATATAATGTTTTTTTTCTGTTTTGTTTTTTTTTTTTTTTCTACAACCAATGGATAAATCAAACTTACACATTTTGTTTCGTGAAACATTTCAAACAGAATAAATTGTCAGGCTGCAAATGAAATATCACTTTTATGCACGGAGCAATTTTTTTATTAACGTGTGCAATTAGCACGGGACAAAAATTGTCGTTTCCACTTATTCCGGTCGTAAAGTAGCCCCTTCAAACTTGACGGGCCGCGTGGCTTTTTGTGTAATTTCAAAGCAGCACTTTTGTTAACGTGCTAATAATCGTCATTAATTGACACATTTTTACGAATCAAGTTACAGCACAAAGCTTTCTTACCAAAATCACAATATCACATTCACTGATGAAATCTTTTTTTTAATTTCAGAAAGACGGAAAATACCGGTGGACAAAAAAGAAAAAAAAGAATGGTGAGTAAAAGAAAAGATTTATTTAATTAAATTAATTTCCGGTGTTTGGGGTATTCGGTTTGCGCAACTTGAGATGTGGGTGTTCCTCAAAATTGACGATCAAACGGCGTTAATAAATAATCAAAAATCTCTAATAAATAAGTGTCAAAAAATATTTTAACATGTAAAAATTTGAAGCGAAAGTGATTTGAGAAAGGTACTTAAATTCTTGGCGTGAATTAAGTGTCATTAAAATGTGTGAACACATCAAAACACGCAGAAACGCGGAAGGCTGAATACATTTGGTGAGTTTCATTCATGATAGAGCGCGCATCAAAACGACCACCCTGTATATGAATAAATATCGCATTAATCAAGCCATGATCAACGATATTGTAATGAATAGATTGCCATAAAAAATCTACGAGCAATCGTACATCTGATAAATGCTTATATTCGGTTACAAGATATGCTCTTCCCAAAAGAGTGTTACATTGAAAAATATCTTTATTGAGCCTAATCCTTTTAATTCCTCGGTTGAAATTTTATGTTCGCCCGGAGTCAATGATTTTATTTATTCAAATGTCAACGAAATTCTCATTGCGCTCGGCAAAAGATTGATCGTAAACAAAATTACTCGAAAGGATTTTGTGAGTTCTGAAAACCGGCTGGCGTGACGCCACTGTCGATATATACCTTTTTTAGTCCTAGCTAACTTTAGCATTAACGACGAGGTAATGAATCAAGGCGTGGTCAATACAGTTGGGACTGGACCATCATTTATTTATTTTCTGCTTCATCTTCTTCGTTTTGCCGTCTCACTTTCTCGACTCCGATGATGCCCTTAATATTTTTGCTCCTCGCATCATCTAATATCATTTTTTGTATCCTCAAGTCAAGCTGCCTCATTTTTATGCATCACGATAGTCGCAATTCGCGTGACTCCATTTATCCGTCGCAAATTTTCAGGACGAAAAATTTGTTTCAGCGTTTCACACTGCGCTCATATCACGTTTATGTTTACTTTAATTAACTTCAATATGTGAGAGCGCAAACTGCTTTAATTTATCTATTGGTATGTTCCTTCCAACTTCATCACCAATTACGCGTGCAATTTATTAATTATTCGCTACCAAAAGAATTAATTTGTTTTCCTCTCTCTCTTCTCATGAATGCATACTGAGAAATATTTACGTCGTTGATTGAACTATTTTTTTTTGTTCTGGCGTTTATAGTTGGTATAACTGGAAATCTAGTAGCAACTATTAAAATTCCAGTTATCATAACTATATATTTAGTTTGGTTATATTCTCTGGTTCGTTTTTTGATCAACTCAAAATTTTTAGTCAAACTGACGAAAAATTAGTAAATAATAATAAGTTGATACCAATTTCTGAAAGTTTTTTTTCAAATTCCATATTGATTTAATATTCAGATTAATATATGATATCGTTAAAGTCAGAGTGCAAATAACTATATTTTTTTAATCAAATCAAAGGAATTGCAAAATATAATTGATCCGTCAATTTCGATACGAATTCTAAAATTAAAATGTTTTGAACAAAAAACATAAAAAAATCCTATACAGGTTACCCACTGGGACAAAAATATACTTTGTGTAAATATATTTTAATTTGATATTTTTCATATAAATATGATATTTATATTTTGTTCGACAAAATGTATATTTATTTTATATTTCATTTATATAACTTATTGCCGCTTTATAAATAATTTATAAATGAGTTATATGTAGAATGTATACGGATATATTTTATATATAGAAAATATATGTAAAATATATTTTAAATATATTTTTATCTGTGTGGGGTGTATATCAATCTGATTAGAGTTGATTAAAAAACAAACTGATTTTTCTAATAAAAATTGTCGGTGCAAATAAATATTTTTCAGTCGATAAACGTTGATATGAAATCAGTAAATTTTTCTCAATACTCAAGCATCAAATTCCTAATCGCAATAAAAAAATGGAATATTTACATTAATAATTCAATTTGATGCTTAAATTCGACTTTCATAATTAATAGAAACATAATCCATAGAAAGTATGATTTATAAACTAGAACCGCGCCTCTGAGAGCCCGAACTCTTTCTGTCCTTTGTTTTCACCCGAAAAGTCATGGAATGTAATAAAGAAGCACGCCGGGACGTCTCGCTCTCCTCAACCGCGCATCCATTCCCAAAAATCAGCCGCACTTTTACCCTATTCAAAATTAAATCCTACACTTCATAATTCATTCACCGAATAATTTACAGCCGTTCGAAAAAATTATTATTTATAACACGTATCAAATTCTTCACGTGCATTCCTTCGATCTCAAGAAATTCTACGGATGAATTATAAAATGGTAACCGCAATAATCAAAATATCACAGCATCGATCCCTATCTCGGCTTTTCAAACTGTCGGATCAAAGGCTAAACGACTGGCTTCGAAATTGCCTCGCATCATTCACGTCGACTACCGTTCAATGACAAGTCTTCATTCAACAAATCATTTTTTTCCTCAAGTTTCTTAATATCTTTGATACATCGTAAAATAAATCCCAATCAAAAAACTTTTGTACCAAACGTTATTTGATAAACAAACGACAAAATATTCAGATTAAGCATATTGTATTTGAAAATCATTTTTTTTAGCTTTCTAAACACTTTTTGTACCAACAGCAGTTTTCGACTCTTTGAAACTGTGTGAACAAAAAATTTCATTTTTGTACAATGATTGTTGACAATTTATCATCATTTATTAAAACATATCATCCGAACATTTATTATAATTCTACGTTTAATTTATTTTATGAAGTGCGACAGTTTAATCAGTTTATAAAATAATACTGAGATATTAATCATGACCATCACATCGGGACTTGGTCTTGATTAGATTACGATATGCAATGCAATTAAACAAACCATAAGTAAGTATTTTTCATTAACAAAAAGAAACGGAACTTTTTTTTCTCAACGATATAAATTGCGTTGCACAACTAATTACCGGGGAGTTCTTCTTTTAAATAAGTATGGTGTTGCGTAAAAATTTAATGGCGTATTAAAACTAGACGTATTATTTGGGACAAAAAGAATTTGATATTACTGACGTGAGAAAGCCAACGGAAAGGTCATCACCAACTAGCTCTACCGTAATTATAAGTACAATTGTGGTAAATGCAACGATAATCATAAAACTGTCCTTATAATTTATTACAAAAAATTATATTATCGTGTTTATTGCCATTATTATTTATACTTCGGGTTGCAGGCAACGTGAATTCGATTAAACACATACACTGTAACGCCAGCCAGTCAACGAGTCCTCTTGTTATTTCTTTTGTTTCAATTTTCCGTTAGACAAAAATGTCGTTTTATTTGCCATTTTATTCCGTGGCACCTGAAATGAATCATAACTTTAATCACGGTAATTACAAAATAAATCAACAGCATTTTTTTTAATATACCAATCAAAATCGTTTGCAATTTCGTTGTCCATTGTGATTTTCAATTCACTAGTTATGAGTATGCGAAAAAATGTGAATTGAATTATTTCAAGTTGTTGCTCTTGTATGGAAAATAAAATATACCACAAATGTTGAGAGCGTTGCCACAAAAATCTTGACGTTTTCATCCAGTTTCTCTCCTCAACGAGACACTTTCATAAAGCGTAACTCTCCCCTTATGTATATGCAATCTGATATCCTGAAAACTGTCAACACATTTCCAAATATACGACTGATTAATTAACAGGCAATTTTCATTAATAATAATGTACCTTTTTTTATTACCCACTTGACGAAGATCTTTATCTTTGGTGGACAAAAAAAAGTTCACCGGCATTCCTCAATCCACATCTCCAAATCGTATTGCAGATAATGATCTGCTTTCGAAAGGTGTAGTTGATTTTTGAGGCTGAAAAAAAGTATTGAATATCACATGACTTTTTGTGTCTCACTGACCATTTGAGATAAATAAAATTGTACCGAGTCAACTGTCTACTCACAAAATGATTTCGTACAAAATGGAAAACAATTTTTTACTACAATAACACTCTCTGGACTATTGACATTTATGTTTATGAGTGTCAATGAATTGCAAGCCCAATATTCTGTTACTTATATACAAAAAATAGAATTACATTTTTTGAAAAATTATTTCTATTACTTTTGTTAAGTTTAATAAGTTGTCAGAAAGTTGTAAACATTAATTTTGCTTTGATCAAATCATGTCTATCAGCCACCTTACAATATGAATTGTAAATATTTCACCGTGAGCAATGTTTTGCTTACAGCAATTGTATCACAACTCGCATTATTCTACTCGTAACAACATACATACTTCTTGTAAACAAAATTTATGTTTTCCAAATGAAAGAAATTCATAAAACTAAAATTCATACCTATACACGGAGAAAAAAAAATTCTAAACCGCATAGTATATGGGGGAAAAATCTAAAAATTGGAAAAAAGTATTGAAACTTTAATTGAAATTAAAACCATTGAAAAATTAATATTAGTTTTTTAAATAATCATTTAATTTTGAATAATAATTTTTTATGAATTTTAGACTTGTCCCCTAGTTCAGTGAATTTTCATTAATGAATTATAATATTTGATATAGAAATTACAGAATTAGCAAATCTAAAAAAAATATTAAATCTTACAGCAAATTATGATGCATGAACATGAAAAATTAATATAAATTTAATAATTTTTTATGCTCATTCGACAAAATATGCTGTAAGTTTCAATAATTTGTGAAGAATTTTAGATTTGTAAATTTTCATCTATAAATTATAATATTTGATAGAATTTTTTCCCAGTGTATAAAAATTATTTGTATACTCGAAACAGATAATTTAACTTACAATTGTCACTTGGGTTATTTATATAAACATTTATAAGCGATAATAAATTGAAGATTAAGCATTGAGAAAGTGAGAACTACATATTATTCGCATAAATGCATATTTCGAGTTTGGTTGCGAGTCGATGACTCGGTCCTCTTGTTTTGCAGCGTTGCCATGCGTTTCATCCCAGGTGTCTTCCTGGCGCGGCCGCATCTCGTTCTCCACCCACTGCAGCAACGGGTTAACAACGCTTGAGAGACCTGTTGCCAGCCTTCCGCCTCGGAACACGTTTTCTCCGTCCTTTTCCGAACGAATATCGCGCGCACTTCATCATTGCGCCGAGATGCTGTACACGCGTGTACGAGAAATTTCTCGCATATGGTGGGAGAGCGACTCAAAATGAAATGCAGAGTACGGCACACGCCACACGCCACACTGCATAATGGAGTAATGAGGCAAACGCGATAGCAATCGTATATACATATATACCTCTTTCTACATGAATAATTCGTGCCCGCGCTCGCCCGGCTCATTATAACAAAACCGCCTGCATCATTAACCGAACGCCCTACAATTACCGCATCAGTGCGCGCTCCAAAAAATCGCCTTTTCATATATACGCACGTCTATAAATTTGCCCGCTTTCTTATTTCGCCCTCCGACGTGCAAATCAATTTTAACTTCGCATCTTTTCTGACTTCACACACTGGCTTTTCTATACGACAGACTTACGAGGTGCTTCATCGCAGACATTTTTTAATTTCCAATATCTAAAACAACAAAATGAGTTTTGATTGATGAAACAAAACTCGTGAATTCACACTTTTCAACCGAGTTTAGTTTTGGTGTCTGCTTTTTGTATAATCCAAAACGCTTGTCTCAGCTATTTAGAAATTATTTCGTCATATTTGTTCTTACATGGTGTGAGGAAGATTTATGAGATACGTATGATTTTGGGCTTTTTAATGACCTCTTATTTTATGGAAATTTCAGTCCCCCAACAATGACTCTGACAAATGTTCTGTTTCTTTTTTTTTTTTCATTAATCGCTATTTTATTAGTTGTACAACACGATTAATTGAATATTTATTAGCTTCCTTTGTTAGTCTATGGTTTTATATTATTATAATATGCAAATGTCGACGGTGCAGCGCTGATTTTCATTGCCCGAACGGGAATTCTGTTAATCTAGCTTGTTATAAGAGCATGGATATCAATTTTGATTTAATTGGTACTCGAAAATCTTGACGAGTTATTGGAAATATTAGACTGATCGTAAATTCGATTGATCCGATAAAGTTGCCAGGCGTCGTTTTGCCAATGAAGATACGAACAAAAATATCTCTGATGATGATGGTGGTAGAAAAAAAAGGGATTCGAACATATATGTGCCCCGTAATCTATAACTGAACTCAAAATGACAATCAATCATTTTAATCCGAGCAATTTTTGAATAAAACATAAGTTTTGATTGATATTGATTGTTTCAAACATTTAAATTGGAAGGAAATTAAAATATTTTCAATCTGAATGTAAAACATTGAAGCTTTTTTTTTTCTTACGATGTGTAACAAAAATATGGGTCGGTGTTACAAGAATTCAAATGAAATTTGAAACAATCAAAAATGTTGTCTCCCCGAGATTAGAAAGTTATTTCTCAAACTCGTACTGCGCGTTGTGTACATGCACATGTGAAAACCTCGCGACGGAACATTTTATTCACGACAAACACGTTCAATCAAGCATGTGATATGGTCAACCGTTAGATGATATAGACGCAGACACAATTTATTATATGAAAACTCTGATAAAATATAAAAATCCAGTCAATGCGTGATAATTTATTTCGAAACGTTTTAATTCATTTTCATAAACAAACGTATTTGTCGTTGCAACAAAAAATGTCATAATATATTTTTTTTATTAATAAGTCAAACATAAAAGTAATTATTTTTATATCTATAATATATGTAACAAATAATGACAACATTCCATAACATAATTTTTTTTTCTCGTTGAAAATTCTTTTTTTTTTTTCATAACTCGTAGTAATTGTTGATAAAGTTATTATGACAAAGATAATTTCGCAGGTGATTGTGGGACAAGCATGATGATTTTGCAAGGAAGAAAAATTGGATACACGTCCATTTAATAAACATATTCATAAACATATTTTGAGTGCCGTATCACAGTTGTCTAATTATTAGCAAGCTAAAACAATCGTTGCAATAAAATGAAACTTTATAGGCGTGCATCTCGCATCTTGCACGCTCTTCTTAGTTTGGCCGCAATAATAATTACATGATCGCATCCCGGTGTGGTATCAAGTATCATGCGCACACTATCGCATATTATATCATAAGGTGAAGCTTATTTTTTGTCAGAGAAATGATTAAAATGCAAATGACGGGCTTTGAAAGTGCTGTTGCAAAAAAAAAAGAAGTAAAAAAAAACAAAACAAAAAGAAAGAAAAAATAAGACAAAAGAAGAAGAAGCGCCAGATGACAGCTCGTGCGGGCGCTGCACAAGTTGGAACGAATTGAGCAAATCAGAGCCACATCCGATGAGGTCACTCGCGTTGTCCCTTGAATCCAAGATGCTGCCGCTTGTCTTGAATGCTGACGTCCTTGTTGGATCGCTTTGTTCGCACCAGGCCAATTGTCTCTCTGTCGCGCGGAGGAACAAACGGCACGTGACCCCGGCCAAGTCAACTCGCTCAAGTAGCCGGGCCCTGCCCCTTGACCTCGCACAATTTCGAATTATATCTCCTCCGAGGAGCGGATATTCATCAGGGCCGTTAACGTTAAGGTAGAGCTCTGCTCTTTTTTCCCTCCAACCTCAAATTGAACTTTATTGCTTTAAATGCACTCGGAAGTCGCGTTATCGCAAGTAATTTGGAACCGCGATATACATCAAAGTTACTCTCACACAAACTTACACTTGCACTAATTCAATTATTATCACTTGCATCTCGTTTCTTTTTTTCCTTCAAATTTAAAGTTTGACTTTAAAAAATGGATCGTTCAACTTTTGATTTCAAGTTTTGTTTCAGGTTGAACAAATTTGTTTCGTCACACCGACAAAAAAATTTATTTATTTTTAAAGGATTTAGAAAAGAGTGATCGTATTCAAATGACTATGCTTAAAGTAATTGCGATTCAGAAAAAAAATTAGTTTTCGTGGTGCACACAGTGTGGTAACGCTAATGTTAACGGTATTTTGATTGTTTATTTATTTATTTTTTCAATTTCTTGGTATGTTATCTTCAACAAAATGTACTACAAGAATATATAAAATCTTTTTATGCTTATTTTGTCAAAAAATCATGAAATAAAGTTGATTGAAGACTGATATGCTGATAACTCAATAAAAAAGACTTCAACAGTGAATTTATCAAATTTTCGCAATGACTCAAAGAGTAATGTTTTAAATACGATAACTTTTTTTTAGATTCTTCGGATAAAAAATGAATTTTCTATGATTCATGTAAAATTTGAATGTTAATTATCGATTATTCATCGTACTAATGTTCAAAGTTCATCAAATTTTTACATTTTTTTTATATGCTTAAGAGGATGTCTAAGTCGAGTGCGACCTACATTACCGACATTGGTGTAAAATAGTTGTTTTTGTTATTTTTCAATTAGAGTAAACACGAGTTGTTTACTGATTTTTATATCAGACGATTCTCTCATTGTTATAGATTATTCACAAATTCAAAATGCAACAATTGATTGTAAAATGCGATCATATTTAGTGACCGTGTTTTTGAGGTGGGCTTGGCAGATGCCAAATTTATAGAAAAAACGCGGTCACTACTTGTGATCGCATTTCACAATCAATTGTCTTGGTATTTGTTCCAAAATACTCTAAAACGATCAAAGATTCGTCTGATTATGAATGTCGTCAATATTTCTACCATTTTTTCGAGAAATTCACAAAACATTGATTTTCCCGCCAAAAACAGGATTTGAACTTCGTCGTCGACTTAGACATCCTCTTAAGGTTATGTTTGTTTTTGAAAGAATCAATCAATCAATCAATCAATCAATCAAAGTTTATTTGCTTTGAGCAACATCTTTGCTGTAGCAAAGGGGGTGTACAGTTTGATATAAAATACAGTAATAAAAAAACATATTGAATAAAAGATAGACAAAAAAGAAGAAAGATATACAGTCAGCAACATCTAAAATATCAGTATCGAGATAATCACTCGTTCAACGAAAAGGCCCTCAATTTTAAAGCATTCACAACATAATAATACAGTTTTTTTAAGTCTGGTAGGTTCGAAATTCCGAAGATTTTTGACATTTGTTCGGCTGGTGGAAAATTCGAGATAATAGTTTGCAGGTAGACGGTTCTATAATGATTATAAATAGGACATATCAATAAAAAGTGTTCGACAGTTTCGAAAGATTGAAGGTTGCACACGGTACAAAGTTGTTTTTGATCGATTTTATACATGAATTTTTTAACTTTAAAACATGTACCGTGTACAGTGGACAAACGTAATTGAGCAAAAATTTTGCACATATGGAGCTGGGGTCGGAGTGCCAAATACCAGGCCCGAGGATCCATATGTGACCTAATCGACAAAAAAGACATGGAGCTGGACTGGTAGTACTGCAGCAAATCTAAGAACTTTAAATGATCATAGTAGCGGTTAAAAGCCAGGGGCTTTAGATCTCTCCACCCTTCAAGTGTCAAGGAATCCAAGGCCCCTGATAGTCCGATTTTCTGGAGAATATATTCGAACTGAGTTATCCAGCAGTACTTGGCTGATAAGCCTGCACTATTGCGCAGGTTCATCTGACGAATAAGGCAAATCCTCGCGAGTCTACCAGGATGTGAAGCTAGCAGGACATCAATCCAGTTCCAGGCGGAACAGAATATTCTAAAAGCAAGTTTAACGAGGTCAAGTTCAAGACGTAAAGCCGCGTTCGGGGTGTTCGAAGGGAGGCCTAACAGTTTTTTAAAATAGATACTCTGTACAATCTCAATTTTCTCCAAGTAGCGGAGGCCCCAAATATGCGCCGCGTACAATAGGGTCGAAGATATCATACTGTCGAAGAGCTTCGTTTTACAGTTCCATGAGTCGGCGTCGCTCGTGAGTAAAATTTTGAGGACTGAACCAGAGGCTTGACGAGCCTTAACAATTGCTTTTTCGGCTGAGAGCAAGCCTAACGAAGAGCTTGTGAAGCTTGCTCCCAGGTAGCAGTAATCTCCCACCACTTCCACTTCGTTATTTCCAATAAAAAATCGCTCGCTCGATTTTCTACCACCGCGACGGAAGTGAATAATTTGCGTTTTCCGAATGTTGATTACAAGTTGTTTCGCCTTACACTATTCGTCGATCGCACGCAACAATTTTCTCATTTGCATTGGCGAATTTGCCAACGCGACCGCATCATCGGCGTAGAGAAGTAACAATAAATCAATCAAACCGTCAATGTTTACACCTTCGAGATTTTCGCTTCTCAAAAACTGTTCAAAGTCTAAAATAAACAAAATGAAGAGGAGTGGACTTAGGGTTTCGCCTTGAAGCACGCCCTCAGTGACTCTAAATTCTCTCGAAAATTCGTTTTTCAATCTGACACGGAAAAAGGCATTTTCGTACAGACCTTTAAGGATACGAATAAAACGTGGACTCACTCCGATGTCGTACAATTTTTGCCATAGGAGTGAGTGGTTGATTGAGTCAAAAGCCCTCTTAAAATCTATAAACAAGGCAAAGACCTGTCCCTTTTTCAGTCGCAGACTGAAATGAATGGCAGATTGCAAAATGAAAATATTGTCCACACAACTCCTGCCACGGCGGAAGCCGTTTTGGGATTCATTCAGCAGACCCTTATCGTGGGCCCAGGTCTCCAGTCTGGAACAGAGAATTTGTGTGAACAGTTTAGAGATACTATTACAAAGGGCAATACCCCTGTAGTTTGACGGGTTGTGAACGTCTCCTTTTTTGTGTATCAAAGTTAAAACAGATTCGGACCAGGCCGCAGGGACTTTCTCCTGAGATAAGATATCGTTCAAAAAAGATGTAAGGACGTCGATAGAAGTGGTTGACATGTTTTTCAAAAAGTCTATGTTCACGCCGTCAGCTCCAGGAGCCTTGCCAGCTTTCATTTTCCCTAACGCGCATTCGATTTCCGAGTTTGTTATCAGACAATCAAGGTCTTTGTCTAGAACACCAAAAAAAGTTAGTTCAGATATTGTACCGGTAGGATATGTTTCCGCAAAAAACTCTTCCCAAGCAGGGATTGATATCGGGTTATCAAAGAAAGGTTTTCTATTATAGCGGCGGATTGTTTTCCAGAAATCCTTAGAATTTTTAACGTTCGCGCATTTATCTTTGATTAGCCGTTGGTAAGTAAATTTTTTTGCGTGGAATACCGATGAATATACTTTTCGCTTGTCAAAAAAGATAGACTTCAGTTGTTGATCAAAATTGCTTTTTATATATTCGTCGTGAGCTTTCTGCATCAATCTTTTAGCGTTAAGACAATCCGTGTCAAACCATGGTTTTTTGAATTGAACACCGTAAAATGTATAAATATTTTTGGACATATCTAGCTGACTAGCAACGGACTTAATCGCTGAAATTATGAAATCGTATTTGTCGTCTATAGATCTATCCGGCGAAAAGATTTGCGAATTATTTACGAATTCGTCGTGAAGTAAAAATTGATAGTCTATTCGTTTGTCCGGATGCCAAGACAGTTTAGAACCTAATCGCGAGAAGCGGGTAACATTTGACGAGGGATTATCAGTGGTTGGAATTTTCAGTCTGACAGACACCGAGTAGTGATCCGAAAATGATGGAGCACAAACAACCTCAAAACAATCTACGAGATCAACAAAAGGGATATTTATCCAGGCTGAGTCAATGACGCTGTTTCCCGTGTGCCCATCAAAAGTGAAAACTCCTTCGATGTCGCCGCGTGTTCTCCCGTTCAAAAGTAAAAAATCGTTATCAAGCATAAAACTATTCAACAACTCACCGCGTTTATTTACTACTTTATCAAGAGAGTTTCTTTTTGGATATAAGTTAGTTTTCTCAAAAATAAAATCATCAGACTCGAAAGAAGTACCGACTCTGGCGTTAAAATCGCCAATTATCAAAATCAATTTGTCAGAAAATTTTAACAAAATATCATCTAAGCTTAATTGCAACAAATTTAGCACGTATTCAAAATCTAAGCTCGGTCTCACATACACTATACCTAAAATAAAATCAAAATTATCTACAGTGACATTTACAAAAATCCACATGAACGATGAGTCTAACACCACAAACTTCGTTCCAGGGTTGAGCATTAGAAGGAGTCCTCCGGATGATCTACCATAGTCGCTTTCTCTGGTGGCTTCACAGCAGATGTGATCACGTCCCTTCCATAGGGAAGGGAGGGATGTTATCTTGTTTGGTTCCCATGTCTCGCAGACGCCCACCAGGTGGAAGTCAGTAAGCACGTCGAAATCCTGGATGTTGCGAAGGCCATGAGCGTTCCAGAAGGAGATTTTAAAGCTGCTGACTGCTACTGGTGTTTTGGGTACTTTTTCGTGGGACGGTTGGCATCATATTTGCTCGGACGTGGTTCGGCTGTCGGCTTCCAGTCATCAGCAATGACATCCCAGGTGAACCAGTCGGAGTCGACCTTGATCGCACGTTTGGAGAGTTGTACCTCTTTTCCCTGTCCTGTCTCCTGCTTGGCTCTCTGACGTAACTTCTGGTGGATTTCCTGATCATCGGGAGAAAGATCCGGCTCAATGTAGAAGTCAGTACTTGTTTTTGAAAGAATCAAATTTAATTATAATACCATGAAAAAATCAACAGGCTTAAAGTCAAGATTCAGATCTTCGAATAAAAACAAAACTGAAATCATTTTTGTCGAAAATAGTCGAAGTTGCAAATTTTTGACCATCCAAAGTGCTGCATTTGTTTCCCAATGTATTAAACATCATCTTACACAAATTGTATGCTCTTATTGGCGACAAGTTTCGTTACGGTGGTTTCGCCATCGTTTTTAGAGTTTTAGTTGTTCTTGGTGATTCATCTAACTCAAGTATAGTATCCCAATTCAGATCATGCACACTGGTATTTTCCTGCATAACGCACTTCACAAATAATTTGTTTCAATCTTGGTCTGACGTATCGGTCATGTTCAACATGGTCACCACATGTTTGAGACTCATTCAAATTCTTCTTCTTATTCCTGATCTATGCATCGCTATGGAAAACGACATACTTTTTCAAACACTGCAAAAACCATTGATCATGAAAATGATTTAATGAAAAAAAAAACAAAAAAAAATTATATATATATATTTTTTTTGAAACTTACCACGTTTTCTTGCACATTTTTAAAGATTTTTTTCATGCTTTTCTAAACTAATGGTGATATAAAACCTTGCACATTTGCAGTGATCAATTCTCAAATTTAGTTATTTGATAGATTCAAAGTGATTTTCGTTTTTGAAACATAAAACCTTGTTAATTTTTCTCGGTTGTATATTTTTTGTATCAATTACAATTTGGTAATTGAAAGTAAAAAAATATTTGATTTATAATTTCTCCAGTAACACGGGATTATTTCTTGACTCTCAACGTTGATGTCAAAATCTTAGAGGGTTCAAAATGCGAAACTCAAGGTACAGTACCGTTCGTCTAAAGAAATGAAAGCCACACGTCTAGGCAAAGTTTTATAGAAAACATACTGTGTTATTCTTTGAAATTCACCAAACATTAACTATTGACAACGTATCGCAGAAATAAAATCTTAAAATTGATACATTGATAAGGTCATTTCTTTTTGCTCGTAACTTCTTTGAAAATAAAAGAATTATGAAACGTCAAAGTATTTTTGCTAGTTTCTTTTTTATCCTTCAATGATGGTTCTAAGCAAACCCAAATTGTAATCACTTTTTATACAATTTGACAGCATTTTTCACTTACCTAAGAATCTCAAATAATTTTTTTTTTCAATTGCTTTTTCAGCAAATGAATTTGACGCCTGATCTTGAAAATATTGAAATCACTGATAATTCTTCATCACTTATACACTTCACGAGAAATTCTTCCATCGTATATTAAGACTTACACTTACAAGAGGAATGGTCTAAAGAAAAAATTGTCACAGAATTGCCTATTTCTTATACACATGTATTTTGTTCTAACAAACACCTTTATCTGATTGACAGAATTTTTTTATTTCATCCATTTTTGTCTGCATTACTGACACGAGCTCTCCAAATTATGTGCAATTAAAATAGACTCATTGCATTATCACTTTTGTAAAGTTATAAATACCCATAGTCAGTAACATTTTTTGAATGATTTTCTGTCCTGTACTCCGAGATCTTATGAATCGAAGACTGACACTAATACTCCGCACAATGAAAAATTCGTCCATCGTACTTTATGACGCATTATGATTCTCCAGGACATAAGTTTTCTCTATTCGAAACACCACGGACAATAATGTTGTGTCTAAAACATTAGGTTTAACCAATGAAATTGATCAATTCAACTGAATATATGGTTTAGAAGTTTTACATAAAAAACTAACATTCACAACGTATTTCATAATAACAAAACTGATAATACGAAATTAAATTTAATATTCCAAATTATTTTTATGTGACTGTTTGAACAATGTTTTGTTTTCATTCACAATGTGTTAATAACATCTATTAATTGAATGAAATAATGTAACAATTGATTCCGTATTATGAAACCTTTACGCAAATACAAAAAACAAATTCATATTGAATCTTATTTTTAATAACATAATTATTCACCTGTAAAATAACGTTTGATAGATATTTTTATTCAGAGCTTAAAACGTGAACATATTTCGTCACCAGTAGGCTCTGCTTTGCATAGGTGGCAGTGCGCTAGCATGCGTAAATGCGGGAACACGCAGGACAGTGTCCGATATCGGGACTTTAGTGCTGGTCCTTACACTTATGGTTCGAGCTATGCGCAGCCGTATTGACATTGAAATGTACGGGAAATTTACACCGGCCCGACAAGTTACCAACCAAGTATTGAGAAAACTTTATAAAATACAACAAAATTACGTATCCAAACTATATATTTACATGTAAAATAACTCAAGAAAAATATAAGAAAAAAAAATCGCAACGTTAACACATGAAATTATGAAAGCAAGTTTAAAGTGTAATTGTTAATTAAAATAAGTTTTTTACCAATTGGCTATGTATTTAAAATATCTGTGAAGGTTATTACAAAGCAAATGTAAAGTAATATAAGATTCAATACATCGTTATAAACGAAATTAAAGTTAACAACGTATACAGACAGAAATTTTATACTCAAAC
>JAAMPD010001174.1:0-28519 GCA_025266255.1 Trissolcus basalis | reverse complement strand
ATATTTTCAAAATATAAACGAAATATATTTTTCGTGTAGAAAATATATTATGAGTATAATATTTAATTTATATTTTTTTTATAAATGTCATTATATAAATTTATAAAATATAAAATAATAATATATTTTATATACATATATATTTATAATAATAACTTTTTTTAAAGGGATATACATATATATTTATAATAAAAAATGAAAAAGATGAATATAATAATATATACGATCAAATTTTCATAAATTCAATAAAAAAACAAAATGCTCTCGTCCGTACAGAAGATCATTTGAAAAAAGAAAAAAATCGATAAAATGTTGATCCTGAGAGGCATGATTCGGTTGGAAAGTTCGGCATTGATGCCTGACAAATGAATTCAAATGTGATTAATGATACGTAAGCCGTCAGATACGTGAATGAGTATTGATCAATTATTAATGGCGGTTCATAAGAAAACAAAGTTTTTACGTTGGCGCATAAATTAAATGCAGAAGACCGGTCTAGGTGGGTGTAAAAGAGTGATGCGCGGGATATACGTTTCTAGCTCGTTATGGAGGCTTTATAGACGCGCGATGTTATGTGACGTGTGTGAAATTCATGCAAAATAATCTTTTGTCAAAAGGCATGCTTTCGACAGTCGACATTTTGAAAACGAGTGTACGCGCCATGTTGATTCCATTATGCGCGCGGAACAATGTCGCGTTAAATGGTCGAGATGCTAATATTGTGAATTATTTCGTGACATAAACGAGCTCCTTTACAATGAGCTTGTGAATTCAAATGTACATCACGAATTATCAGAAAGTCGGATTTCCGATCGAGATTGATTTCATCCTGTTATGCGACCAAATAGAAAAAAACAACCTCCCTTCCCCATAGTAGGAACTATCATTTTATTAAACCCAATTTTGGCCACAAATCAGATCAAACTGCTAACATTCGTGTAGATTCATTTTTCAAATATTCAAATTTAAAACTTGCACAACATTTTTCATTCCAATATGTTTATAAAAAACTACTTAAAAATTTATACCATTCAATTTTTATTATCATTATTTATTATTATTTTTTTTTTTTTCTACAACTCATTTGATACCACGAAATAAAAACATATTATTTCAAACGATATACTTAGTATGAAGCCACAAGATATTTTTATTTGCGCATTTCAAAATCCCATTTTCTCATTCGTTTTTAATGGGAAAAATATATATTTATATCGACAAAAGTTAAATTTTATAACAACAAAATAAATGATGATTTTATTGTCAATTTTATCATACTTTTCATTAGTTTATGAAATTTTCGTCCTCAAAAAAATTCCATTTTTTATGAAATGAAAAGAAATAAATGAAATTGAATAAAATTGAAATAAAAATGTATGTATGGAGTTTTAGTATGACTTATAGCGATGTCTAGTGAGACGAATATATAAATTCGAAAAGAAGAGACAATTATTCAAAGCAGGGTAAGAAAAATGTGTCCTTAATATGAAGCTTCAAATAATAATAATAATTTTTCGCGGAGATTCTAAATTGAGTTTATTTTTCACTTTTGAAGACCTGGATGAATGTTGTATATTTGCGTTGCTTTTCTCGCGCGCAACGTGTTCGTTTATTCAGAACGTTAGATTATTCGAATGAAACGCGTCCCATCACAGGCTCTCTGCGAAGTAGTAATAAACATTTTTATTTGTCATCTTGAACTTAAAATTATTGTGATATCATGGAGCGTTTATTCGGTCGGTGAGAATCATGCAGAGGGCTCAAGTTCCATCTGCGAATAAATAGGTACATTTCATGCAGCTGTGAACTAACCCGCACGGCTGCCGTCCATATATTTATTATACTCATATTCACCTACTTAGAAATATGAATTTGTGTACGAAGACAGCCTGTACATATTTATACGTACACTTTGTACCACTGAGCGCGAAAACCTTAGTTGCACTGCGGTTATCTTTCGCGGTGCATCCTACCGTGCACAAACGAAAAACCATATTTAACTTTTGGTTCAATTTCGAATGTTGCGATAATCTCACAGAATTAATAGCCCTCCGTTATGTATCATAACTTTGTTTTTATCCTCATAATTCATGTTATATCAAACCATTCATTTTTAACTGAAATTTTAATTTCCTGAAAACAACGCGCATAAATAAACACGTAGGAACAAATTTTTTTATACAAATAAAATGCATATAAAAATATGTATACTTTTCGTTTCGACTTAATGAAAGAAATTATTCATTTTTCATGGAGAAAAAACATGTTATAAAAATTACTATAACATATTGTAACCCAGACATATCTTACACATCTTGTAAATTATCCTTTAAACTTATTAGACTTTTTATTATAATTACAGTAAAATTTACTACATCATGTAGTAAAAATAATTAGAAAATTATATATTTAAATTTGTCAGAAGCTACACAATGTATCTCGATTAAAATAAGTTATAGTAATTTTAGTGATAAGTTTAATAATTCATATAATATGTTTTTTCTGCGTGTAAAGAATGAAATAAATGTATAGGAGTGTGTATTATTTTTTTCTTCGATTATTTCGGAAAAAAAAGTTAAGATCCAGATTTAAGAATCACGATCAAATGGAAAGTTATAAACTGCATAAAGTCACCTTTAAAAAAAACGATCGAATAAAAATGATTCTTAACTTTGGTTCAATTTAAAAGTTGTAATAATCTCGCGTTATTTAATAGACCAAATCATATTCAAACTACGGTCTGATATATTAAGTATTTTGGTTATCAGCATGACACTAAGGTTTATCGGCTTTTGCCAACGCAAACGTTACACCCGAGAACCATTAAGTACAGCCAGGAAAAGAGGTCAGTTTTATCTGAATTTAAGACCATGCATTATTTATCAATATTACTCCGACTCGAGTATTTTGTTCAACAGACATTTTTTCCAGCACTCCATGGATGAGGGAACATCAATTTCTATGCTTATATGGTCAACGCAGATTTTATATACCACGCAAAATAAAATGCACAAGCTGCAAAAAATAAATAAGAATTTTTTTTACAACTCAGCCGGGAAAATTATTTTAAATCCCTTTTCCGCGAAAAAGTTTTTTAACATTCATTAATTACAATTGTTTCGAGATGAAATTAATAATTAATAATCAATTAATGTAGTTCATCAATTATGTTCTTATAAATTTTAATAACCTCGTTGAAAATGATTACAATTGTCACTTTGGAATTTGAATTTTTGATGCAATTTTTTGTTGAAAAATGAAAAGTCAAGACAAGTTCAAATTGACATTTTAAGAAATTTAACTTGAGCGAAATGTTTGAACTTTTGGAAAATTCTAAAATTAAAGTGAAAAAATTGTGCCAAACCTAATTGACTAATTACTCGAGAACCTCGAGCGTGTCAAAGACTAAATGCCGCCGAAAATCCGACAAATCGCAAGCGCCTCCCCGTCGTTTTTTTGTTCTTTGACGTGTTCTGATTTCGACGTCGAATTTCAACTTGACTTCTCTGCGGCGTTTTAGCATTTTGACTGTGTGTTATCTTTAAACAGTCCGAATCGAGAGTCTGTAACGTTCCGATCGACTACAAAGTGCTGCAAAACACTTTTGACTCTCAAAAACACTTCAAATGAGTGTACCTAATTTAAAAACATTTTTTTCTTCCAAATGGAACATCAAAAATTTGAACCCGAGATTATTCAAAATACAAAAAAATATCGATCAATTATATTTCTCGCAAATAATCTAATATTTTTATATCATCAAAATATTAACCCTCGCGGACGAAAATATATCCGCCAAAATATATTCTATTTTATTAAACTGATTTCCGCTTTTTATAAATTTTTTATATACAAAATATATTCTATTTTATATTTTATAAATTTATACAATGGAATTTATAAAAAAAATATAAATTAAATATCATACTTATTGCCGGAATATATTTTCTACACAAAAAATATATTTCGTTTATATTTTGAAAATATATTTTCGTCCGTGCTGGAAACTTCTAGAAAATATTATATATGCAAAAAATATTCTTGAATTTTATGAGAAATGTAAAAATTAAGTGATTATTTTTGAGTCCATCTGAATGAACGACAAAGCGTCGAGGAACTTTGAAAACTGGTTATTAAATTTTGTTTGTTAGCGGAAGGTTTAATTTGACTTGCGGCGTAAAACTCGCGCGACAAAATATTTCCTCGGTGGGAAGGAATTTATCGCTGGTAAGTTTGTCGCGCGACTTTCAGAACGTCGACGATTGTTGCTTCCTCGATAGGCAAAGTCCAAAGTGGGAAGACGAACCGCGCTGTCCGAACCGAGATGGATTGCCAAGGTAGCAAAATATATCTCGATTTCCGCTGTTTATATTGCGTGGTATTTTCACTTAAATAACTCGCAGTGTTATACACCTCCTTTGTCTCACAACTGTTTGTCTTAGTTCCCAAGCCTGAATAATTATTCACCATACCTCCGTTATTATTATAACCGTCATCGTTTGTGTTACAAACTCTGAAAGGTTTCATGAATATTATATCGAAAGTTTCCGAGAATAAAATTCGATTAAAAAATTCCGACCATATTTTAGAGCCGTCACTGCCAGAAAATCTTGTTTTTTAATAAGACCTTTTTTCTAGACATAATTAAGTCGTTTCTGCGAAACATCTTGTGAACTCGCGTCTTAATTTAAGATTTTTAAGTGTCTCACAGTTAATAAAAGAGATACCTTTTTTAAAACCATTTATTGCAATTAAGGCTTTTTGTTCTCATCGGATTTGAACCATTTCCAATAATTATTTCAGAGTGAACTTTTTTCCCCAATATCGAACCTCATCCATTTGAAACGATTTTTGTAATTTGGATTAATTGAAATCTTTTCACGTCGAAAATCTTAAATCTATGGTATCAATACAAAAATCCTTAACAATCAAGCAACTTTTCATTAAAAAAATAATAATTTCAATGGTGGGAATTGAACCCTTGTCCTTAATGGATCTAATCTTTTATCCCCCGAGCCATCTGTCCCATATCAAATCCTCATTTGAAAACTCTAATTCGGAAACATTTCGACACTTTTTTTAATTGTTTCTTCTGGAAAATGTTTGAGGAGAGTACTCCGGTTTAATTAATCGACTCTTTTATGAGAATTGAATTGATTGAAAATTCGATTGCATTTGGTACATTTCAATATAAAATCAAGTGTTTGATAATGTATCGGTGGTTTTGAACTATCGAGTCATCTCCGGTGGTCGAGTTGAGATGTTTGAGTCCAACCATGCGAAATGCCTGGATGAATGTACGGAAGATGGTATGTTACACGTAATATGCGGAATGTATCGGTGGTGAGCAACAACGCGACGAGTTTTTCATGGTGCGATCTTGGAGGTACATGTGATCGGAACAACAGGCTCGTGGCTCTGGTATGTAGAGCAGTGTGTCAGAGCGACACCCTAGCGAGCCAGCCAGCTCCCTCTGCGTTGAACGCCATGTCCCTCTTCTTTCTCTCTCGTCACTTCTCGTTTGCCCCCATTGCCTACTACCCTTACTACCCACTGCCGACGTTGCTTTATCACTTTACCTCCGCCGTCTCTGGAGCTGCGCATTGATTTTATACCTTACAGCGCCAGATGAGTAAACAGTCAACACCACAGATAAAGAAACGCAGACCAACAATCAATAGACAGAGACAACATTTGCCACTGTTCAATACCAAACTGACAATTTTTATTAAATCAATCCCCGAAAATACACACCCCTTTTACAAATAATCAAAAAAGAGAGACCATGTTGATATGTGGCTGGCTCTGACAATTATTAATGAATTAAAGTAATCATCACTGAAATATAACAATTTTGCTCGTATATTCTCTCACGGATGAAAATTTACTTTGAAAATCTATAATTAAATTGTATTTTGTCTATATGAAATATCCATACTGTATATGGCATGTATATATGTTTATATACACGTTAAAAATATGTTATAAATATATACGCAAAAAAATATATACCAAGCATTTTTCTAATATTTTCCTACAAACTATAGGAAAAATTGTATAAATCTTATACGATTTTAATAAGAATTTTTAATTTCTCAAAGTAAGTCGTATATAAAATCCATACAATTTTTCCTATAGTTTATAGGAAAATATTAGAAAAATGCTTCATGTAGCCGCGTCCCTATAAACTATAGCAGTTTTTCCAAAATATTTTGTCTGCATCTATTTTATACAAACGTTTATATATAAACGTTATATACACCTTTCTATACATTTTATAAATTTTGTCACACAAATCTATAAAATATATTCTAACGATTATATTTCACAATCGTGAAAGTAAAAAATAAAAATACCTTCGTTTTTGTCGTTATGATGCTGAAATAAATCAATAGGCTTAAAAGAAAATGACATAAGGTGATTTGTAGAAGTAACATACAGGCTGCTTAAATGTTCAATTTGAGTGATATTTCGAGAAGAAAGTAACAAAAACCATTTCTGGACTTTTTCCTGAAAAAATATTTATTTGACGAATAGCTATCACTCATACATACTTGACTACGTGTGTAATTTTCGTGAATACATTACAGTATTTCATTAGACATGAACTTCTTTGCTACAAGTCTTACAATGGTGTTACTAAACAAATAAACAATCTTAAACTTAAGTTGAAATTTAATGTGAATGAAATTCGAATTAATTAAATTTCAATGTTTGTTTGTCTACTTGGTTGTTGACTCTGAAGTTACTGTTTTCCATAAATTCAAATTTCTAGTCTTTCAAACTTCATTTTTTTTAATTTTATATAAAAAAAATTTGTTAACTCAGTTTTGGAAATAAGGTACGAGTGACAGTTAAATTCAATATTTTTTCAATTATATTGTTAACTTATATTATTATCTTACACTAAAACATAGAGTTTAAAATTGTATCAAATCTAATCCGATTCAGTTGCAAACAAATTTGCTTTAATTTTGAAGCATAAATAATTACACTTTAGAGTGTAATTTAGAGTGTACATTTAGAGCATTTTTACTTTACTTTTAGAGTTTTATTCTAAAAATTTTAGCATGTTCCAAGTTCAATTTTATTTTTATATCATACTCGCTTTGAAATTTAACTAATCATTGTTTTATTGAATTATATTGACTGTTATGTAAAACTCATTATAATTCAATAAATGAAATTGAATTGATATCAACTTTTATAATTCAGTGACTGATTTGATACATGAGATATCTATGTAACTATTAAAATTTTTATCACCAGAGTCTTTCACTCAAACATATTCTAAAAGTGAGTTCTGATGTAACTTCTTAAAATAGTCAAACATTTTTGTAATTTTCAATTAAAAATTTATTGATACAAACACGCCCGTAGTCATATTTTTGGAAACAATAACTATTTTGAAGTTAAGCATATTAACTCACAAATTTGACAAAATGATATACTTTTTTACAACAATTTCAAATCAAATATCTCGAGTTTTTATTACTTTTACTTTTATGACAAATAAAAGTAAACATGGTTCAATTTCAAACAAATTTTGTCTTTCCGAGAACAAAATTCAATCTGCGAATTAGCATAAAATAATTTAAAAAGTATAACACATTGAAAAATTTGTTAGTCAGATATTAAAAACTTGTCACAGAAGTAGTCATAAAATTTAGAAATTAATGCAATTAATTATCATTTGAAAGGACAATTTTTATTGTACCGCGTGTTTTACCTTAACAAAGATACAAACCAAGAGAAAGATAATATTTTCAGTAGATTCTTAAAGTGATACTGCAGCGACACGAATATTCATGTGGAACACCGATAGTCAACTAGTTTTAAATAAATGCGAAGCAACAAAAAATTTAGTGAAAATTAACTGAATTCACTTGTTTCATTAAAATAAAACCACCTCTTTGAAAGTTGAATAGTTTTTCGTCTAGTTGTTCGTTGGTTATTTTGGAAACACGATACGGGTACAACGTGGGACAATTGAGTCAAGTTTAAGTAGTTGAAAAATGTTTGTTGAGTTTTTTAGTTCCACACATTTGAATTATTCATAAGTCGGGCAATATCCGAGACACTCGACAGTATTCTCTCCTTTTTTTTCGTAATACGCTGAATCCACCGAGTAAAAATAAAATCAAAACAAATATTTAAACCGCGCGCGATAAAGTTATCAAAAAGATGGAGTTTTGAGATAGTCGGGCTGCGCTCGACATAGTCGACTGAGTATAATCAAACCACTTGTGTGTTACCATAAATGTCCGTTATGGCTGTTTTAAGTGACGCGATAGTAACGAACTTTCGACATTAAATCTGTCCTATTAACTTTGAGATTTGCACAAATGTTTCTGTTTCCTCCTGCTACCTACTAAAATGTCCGTCTCTTCAAAAATGTTTGCTTTGTTGAGCACACAAGATGTTATTTTATTTAATCGAATTAATTATGACAAATTCATTTTTATTATTTTATTAATTTTATATTTTATATATCTTTTACGAATAAAAATATATATATTTTATCAAAAAAACTTAATTGACTCGAAAAAAAAAATTGTTTTAATTTAAACAATATGACAAACAATTTTATAATTTACAATGTATTTGTAGAATAAAAAAAATATAAATTTATGACTGTCAAGAAAAATTATTATATTTTTGTTTTTCAAATTATAAATGTAAGAAAATTATTAATCAAATTAAAACAATTGAATGAAAAAAGGGGAGAAAAAATTTGAAATATGGAATAAGTGTGAGATCCTCTGGAGAAATTACTATTTTTTTGTTATTTCATTGAGAGAAGCAAAAGCGAAGTTTGAAATACATTGTCGCGGTGGTAAATATATGAAGTCTGGCTACGTAGAATGAATGAATTCGTGTATTTGAAACGTTTGAGATGAGTCTCACTTAATCAAATACAAACTCGTTAAATCCAACACAAAAGTAAACCGTCGCGTCGAGGCATATCGATTCCTTTAACGCTTTGATAATTATGCTTACCCAGAGCCAAAACTTTCAGCCTCAATTCAACGAAAAAGGGCGATTGATAACAGCTATTTCATTACCACATTTCAAACGATAACAACGTTATCACAAATTTGTATTAGCATTTATATCGAATCTTAGAAATTTGAAACAAATCAATATCCTCTACAATAAGAGTCTTTGATGTGTCAAAAATTTTATATGCTTCAATAACTTAAATTAAAATGACTTAAAAAATGTGAATATATATCAGATATATACAACTGTATACAGTTATTTTAAATATATGTAAAAATTGGTATAACTCAAAACAAAAAAAGTTTTAATTAAATCGTATTACGAGTATTATTTCAACTCTCACTTTAGATCTTATTTTAAGTTTTATTTTGAATCTTATTTCAAATCTCATTTCAAATCTTATTTTCATTGTTTGGGAAGTTTGTTTTTAAGTTGGCATGAAATATTGAAGTAAACCAGAGTATTTTTTTGTTAATAAAGCATGTCTGAGAAATAAAACAAGAGAGTCTGTCCTGAAAATAGTAAGCGAATAAAAGATTTACGATGGGTTGAATATTTTAGCATACAGAAGAGAGGGCATGAATTTTGCTTACAATCATTCCGAATTGTCAAAAAGGAAAGTTTTTGACAGACAGGGAAGCGAGAATCGAGTCAAGCGGGATGATTTCACGTTTGCCTGGAGATAATTAATTAGGCAAGAAAATCTCTCGAACGATCCTCCGAGAAGGCAGCTAAAGAAGTTCGGACAATAGGAAAGCCTCGGCTCAACATTTCTATATCTTAAAAGCAGATAAAAGATGAGGGAAGTTCCAAACATTGGATCAATTCATACGTGGATTCAAATTGCACTTCTGACTCTAATTGCAGATATTTCAAAGGCAAATACATTAAAAATAAAATTTCAAAATCATTTTATTCGATTTATGATGTAAAAAAATTATTTATAATTCAGAAGACAAATAAATAACTTTATAAAATAAAATGTATGTAAATACAGGGAAAAAAATGTCCATTTGAAATTTTCTTTAAAAATAAATTTTGACGTTATTATAAAAATATTGTGTTTATGAACACAAATTCGTTGAAAACATGAAATTATAATCATAAAGCGAGCAAGATAAATCTGTTTTTTTTTTGTGTGAATTTTTGTTAGTCTGGAAGACGCTTCGAGTAGTAAGAATTCCAGTAGATTTAAGTGGTTTTGGTCAGACACGGAAATTTTAAGTAGTTTGAAGTTGTTTTAGTCAGACATAACGTTTTCAAATAAATGAAAAATGAACAAATAAAAAAATTGAAACTCTTATAAAATGTTGTTTTTTAATTAAAAAATTTATCTATAGATTCAGGATTTAATAAAAGTTTTTAATGAAAGTTAAAAATTATGAGTCGCCGGCTGAAAAAAGAAGATGTCAGGTACACGTTGAAATATATAAATTGGTCGAATCGCCTTTTTAATTAATTTTGTAAATGTTTTGAATGAAAATCAATCAATTAAACCGTTTTCAGGGATAATTAAATATAACATGGCCATATGATATACTGTATAGTTTGCATTCGCAAGACAAACAAAAATCAATTAAACGTATGTTAATGTTGATTTATTCAAAATTAATTTCCAAGATTGCTTTTTCGAATCGCTGCACCGAATCTATAACTGGTCGTGCATATTAATTCCATGATTAAACCGATTACATCAAGTTTATATTAATAATAATGCAACATAATGTCTGCATGCTACGATAATATATAATAATCGCCATCATACATTATCTCTGCTTTACACTTTCCGATGAAAAATTTGATTGAACTATTTTTCATTCAAGATTTATGCTGAAACTGAGATTTCATCCGGTTTCATTTTATTTTTTCACTTCGACAGTCCTTATTCATCGAATTTAATAAACTAAGAGTTTATCTTATACGTTGATTAATCTACATTTTCTTCAAATTTAATTTAAAATAAGTTAGGTCGAATTAAATTTCAAACGTATTTTTCGACGAAATGCATAATTCAATCGTAATGTGATGTAAAATCAAATCTTTAATGAATATATGTCGATGGTATAAAACAATTGAATGAAAATAAAAAATGTCCATTGACTTTTGTGCCGATTGTTCGAAAATATTAATTGAAACGTTAAAATTCGTATTATTAACTCGACGCAGAACGGGAATGAAAGGTAGAATTTTTTTTTTTTCAAATTCGTTTTTACGAGATGGCTCCATTTTTGATAATTCAGCGATTTGAAAAAGTTTAGAAAATTAGCGGGTGTAATTTCGAAGAATGTTCGAAGGTGAAAACAGCGTTTATCCCGTTTAGGAGCGTTTTCATTGGCCGATCAAATTTTCGTCGAGGGATAATGTTACGGTTATGTGCGAGTTGAATTAAATTTTGGTGGGATAAGTCGATGCGCGCGCGTTTTCGCTAATCATCGTACAGCGTCGCATTAGGAAAAGACGCTAAAGCCTTGATGTATAATTAAAATCCGATACAGTTTACCATAATGGCTTTTATGTTCGACATCATGAAACCGGTACACAATTATTACAATTACTTCTCTCATTATTCACATTTTCAGCAAAAACTCAACTGCAACTTTCCAATTTGTTTTCAATTTTTTTTCTCTTCTTATTCTGTGTTGCCCTTTTTACCTTCGAGTCGAGTCGAACAAATGAAAATCGAGTATACATTCCAGTTTGGATTTTAAACTCCGACTTGAATTATTGTCAAAAAAGGATTGTAAATAATTGCGAGCACGAGAAATATATAGAAAATGCCTAGAAAAGTGGCAGAGACTTTTCTCATAACACGGTTGGAATTTCGACGCTGCGTATTGTTTATTAACGGAGCTTGAAAATGTTTCATGGGCGGGCGTTTCTTTTGGGCTCCGGACGAATTCATTGTTAAAAACGTTTCGAAACGTAAAAAAGTTGCGCGCGATATTCCGCAGACGCAAATCCTACATAATGAAGTGCAATTCTTCTTAATCTAATGGCACACGAAATACAAAAGTACGCCCGGGCAAAAAGCTTTATAAATAATTCGCACGGTTTAGGTGGGGGAAAAAAATTGAATTCCCCGTTTGGACGCGCTCCTTACCGGCGCTTGATGATTGGCGCGTACTTGCGTTGCATTTTGTTTCTGCGTTCCAATTGATTGCATCGGCTCTGACCTAATTAAGTTGCGAGACACTATTTATTTGATTACGTTCAAATGTGGCTAAACTGAATAAAATATCATGCGACCTGAATAATAATCTTTGTTCAATTACACGCGACCAGAAGCTTTAATTGATCACCGGGCATTACGAGCCTTTATCAAACAAAAATGATCCAAATTATCAACGCTAAAAACACGAATCGTCAACTCAAAACGAAAAACTGTTTATGCTCAACGTGATTTCATTACCAATGGACTTTGATATTTATAACCATTGTATCCTTGTTTTTACCTTGTCCGAACGTGTTTCGATTCGTAAGAACATGATTCAACTTGCACAAACGTACTTTGTTATATCATGCCAATGTCTCCTTTAATTAAATGTTTTGTGTTTCAAAATAAACACTTTCTAATTTTTTTTCTAAAAATTTTTCTAATCATTTTCATAATCCATTCTAACAAGTTAAAATTTTTCAAAAATTATTTAAACAACCCTAGTAAAAATGAGAATATAATGACAATATATTGGGCGTATATCAACCATATAATTAGAATATAATGTTACGAAAACCATATATGAATCATATATGATCATTATAATAGCAATATATTGTCAATATAATGACAATATAATATAATGAAATTTTTTCAATTTTTCGTTTAGCTATACGGATAAATCACCATATATGGCAATATATATATAAGCCTCATATATTGGCCATATACGTTTTCTATATGCTCATTATATTGATTATGTATGGGCATTATATTTCCATTATATTGATAATATATTGCCCCTATATCGTTATTATATTGTCAATATATTGTCATTATATTTCTTTTTACTAGGGAAGTTTGAACTGGATATTTTAACATATTTGAACTTGTTCAAACATGTTGACAATAGAAATCAACACGTTATAACATGTCCAAAAGTGTTAAAACTTGTCAGAACATTTCCATGACTTGTAAAACTTTGTTACAACGTATTCACATATGTTAGAACTTGTTCAAACACGTTTACGACTTGTAAGAACTCATGATAACATGTCCAAAAATGTTAGAACTTGTTAGAACACGTTTATGAATTGTAAAACATTATGACACATGTTCACTCGTCAGAACTGAGAACTTACAGAAGTGGCAAATGACAAAAGCTTTCGTAAATAAATTTTCATTACCTTCGCAAACTTGACAAAAATTGTCAGCATTTGTTCGATGAAACAATGTTCGGTCGAGCAACTTGATAAAACATGTTTGTTTGTTGTTAACGTCCATGTTTAACTTGATAATGAAAATATGTAGTCAACGACCAGCTGGTACAGAGTGCAAACAGAGAACAAATAGTTTTTGTCATCATCAATCGTTATATTTCATTTCATAAAAAGCTGTTATGAAAAAAAAAAGAAGTCATTTTACATAATTAGAGAACTGTACATATTAAAGTGACTTATTAGGTGAAATTTATTTTATTAAGTGCTGGAAGGAAAGCAAATATGTAATTTAGAATTGTGAATGCGTTTGTGTACAAATGTGATGAAAAATTTAATTGCCCAGCGCCCCATGTAAACTGGCATAAACATTTCTGTCCCATTATTTTCCATCCCGCACACGGCAAAATTCTTGCTTTATGTCAGCTGAATAGCCTCCGCAGCAAAGTTTCACTGAAAGATTTAAAGTCACACCGGGGGCGGTCGAATTCGTTTTAAACGCCCGAACCTCAGGACAATTTGTAATGATATATCAAGATTGAAGGATTAAATCGATTGGTATCTCGTTGAGAGCCGGTTTGTTACACCGCTCTGAGTAAATAGCATGAACAGAGATGCTCGGTTAAAGGTTTTGATTTCGCTCGAGATGCCTGTCAACTTCTGTCAGGCGGATTCCACTCCGGTGCATGTTTTGCTGAAGTAACCTCAATATCTGTTCTATGAATCCACAAAGGCGACTACTCCCGGCAACCTCTTTGTTCTCAGAGCTGTTATGTACATTTGGCTACTCGATAGTATCTTAGCGTCTCGGTTACCAACTCAATAATCTTTATATGATGATGCTTGGTTTTGTGATGTTAATAAGTGTATTCAAGTTGGATATTTGTTTGCAAATTCAATTTCGTATCGACGGCCTTTATTTCAACCCGCTTGAAACTTTGAATTAATAAAATCTATATTCTAAATACAAATAATTATATTAATGAGACAAAATGAAATGTTCCATTTCAACTTTTCATTGATCTCTAAAACATGTTTTCTTATCATGAATTTCTAATCTTTGTATATTTTAATAAAGCTTAACATGTTTTAATACATGTTACATATCTCACTCGACCCATTAACAAACTTGGCTCCTTGGTTGGGTATCCTCATACGCGGGCTGCTATAAATTTACTTGAATCTGTTCAACTCAGGGTGTTACGTTATTTGAGCTATTTCTCCGGCCGAACGATGAACCGTTGCGATCCTGATTATGTAGACGTTGAGAAATTAGATAACGTACAGCTGTTAGAATTGCGCCGTGTGCGACGAGAGAATTCATATTTTTATCCTATAAAACTTATTTACCATTTTATGGACCCTTCAAAGTTATTGTCTCTTGTTTTAACTTGTAGAAATATTGTGTGTGTATGTAACAGATCTGATAAAGTGTTTTCATTAATATCAAAAGAATCGATGTCAATGCAAATGTTAACAATTATGACATAATCAATAATTTATATTGTAATTAGTTAATATTAATTTATTTTTTATAACCTTCTTTTTCGTTATTGTCATTGATTGTTTTATGGTTTTTATTGGAGCTACAGAAAAAAGGACCAGACATTGAAAAGTTAACAATAAAAATTAATATTTAGTTTTACTCGATTTCATGATACGAAATGTGAATAACATGTGTAAATTCAAATAGTTCTGTTCTAGATTTTGATATGACTAAAATCTTGTTTCTGGCATTTATAAGCTGAGACGTAAAAACAAAAAGAGATGAACAGAGAGTCTATTTAGAATCAAAACTAAAAAAAATGGAATATTTGTAAAAGTGCAAAAAAAGAAGAGATTAAGTCAAGAAGGAAATAAAAAATTAGCACTTTGGTGATATTAAAATTTATTGGTAAAAAAATTTGGTGGTCAAAATGAAGTGGTAAAAAGTAAGTCGTAAAAATGTCCCCCTATCGTGATTGATATTTTCGACCTTTCTAGTAGGAGTCCTTAATCGAAGTTAGCGAGAAAAAATGTATGCTTTAATACTTAGAACTATATTCATTTATTACTAAGTGAATGGCTTTACGGTTTCACGAAAATATTTATATAAAATCAAAAGGTTATTTTAGTTTAGCTTATAGTGAATTAAATACATAAATACTTAATGTATATTTCATTTTAAATTATTGTCAGCGTGATTTACAGAATCTCAGGAATACCCTTCACATCCCGACTGTTTTTATTGAGTTTAATCCTTAGTGGTATTATACATCGGATTGGTGGAGCATCAGAAAAATGATATTATTTTAACTGACAACCTTATAAAGGGTTGAATTTGGCTGGAATACCGTATTTTTGCACGATTAACATCCAAGCACACTGAATTTGAAATTTGAATGAATTCAATCAAGTAATTAATTAATTCATTAAATCATTCATTTGATTGAATTTAATGTACAATTCTCTCTACGAAATACAAAAATTGTCAATAATCGCTCAAAGCGAAACAGAAAAAATTGTAAAATGTTTCCTTTGAAAGACTATAAATGTCCTGACAAAAATAATATTTTAAATGCACTGCGAGACCTGGACACAATTTTGCAGTCGCTATTTGCCCATGAGATCTTGATTAACCCATTACCTGTCGAACATTAATGGGATCGACTTTCTGGTAACTTTTTTGTGGATTTGTGTTCTATAAGTTCCACACTCAGAAAAAACATATTATATAAATTATTAAATTTATAAATAAAATTACTATAACTTATTGTAATCTATTAGATATATGTGTAGCTTTTGACAAATTTAAATATAATTTTCTAATCATTTTTACTACATGATGTAGTAAATTTTACTGTAATTATAATAAAAAATCTAATAAGTTTAGAGGATAATTTACAAGATGTGTAAAATATGGGTTACAATATGTTATAGTAATTTTTATAAAATGTTTTTTCTCCTTGCAAATAAGGAAATTTTGCAATAAAATTTTTTTTCGTTTTTTTACAATAACAATTATATTTTTTTATAGTTATCATTTTTTTAATTTGAAATATAAACTTCATTGTGATCTCCATTTGTTGTCATGGTCAAAGAAATTGTTTATTGTACTGAGTCTTAAATGAAAACGATTTTTGGAAATGTTGCGAAAACGCATCAACGGCGTCTAATGGGTTAAAATAAATCTCAGGCAAATTTTTCAATTAGAATGTCTACGACACGCTATGGTCAAATTCATGTTTGCAGGTATTAACCAAAGTGAAATACTCTCGAACTAAAACGAAAAGTTGAAAAATGTTGTCGAAATGATTTCAAAAGTTTCTTCGAAAGTTGTAAGAATATTTCATAAGATTGAAAATATCATTGCAGCGGGGCTTTCCGGCTGTATGTCGCATTGTCAATTAATATAATTTGGTGGGCACTCGTTTGTGCGCAATTGTCCCAAGTGA
This sequence comes from Trissolcus basalis, assembly GCA_025266255.1. Taxonomy (NCBI): domain Eukaryota; kingdom Metazoa; phylum Arthropoda; class Insecta; order Hymenoptera; family Scelionidae; genus Trissolcus; species Trissolcus basalis. The sequence continues at coordinate 11,711 of JAAMPD010001174.1, read as the reverse complement.
GCCACGAAAGTCTTTACGAGCGCGACGGTATGAGCATCGAAATTGCTCGCAATGAACACCAAGAAATCTCCGAGCAGGATAGCTCGTTTGGAAAATCCATTTACCTTGCTCTTGGCCCACTAAGCCATTGCTGCTAACTTAAGTCGTTACTGTTTTGTCGTTTGCGTCCAATCATTTCTCAACTCACTTCTGTTTTGAGTTTCAACTTGTTAATGCAAACTTACGACTGAGCATTCACAAAACCTTCATTCAAATCCCCGACGAATCGCGCTCCAATTAGATCCTTATCAATATTGTCGGACACATTTATAAACACACACCATGAGCTACAATTTATTGCACCCAATTTAATTATGAATCGCTGCAAGCTCAAGTGACATACATACGCCTGCAAGTCACAACTTGATTTTACATCAAGTTTCTACCATTTAAGATTTTTCATTCACATTCTCATCAATGTGACAAAGTTATAAAAGACTTCAATTTAATTATGATTGCATAATCAAATTCGTTGATAAATTAACGTTTCTAACAAATTCTCTAAGGTAAAAGTAGTTATAACATATTATGGCAAATAATCGAATCATCAAAAAGTCAAGACTGGGCATGTTCCAAATGACGGATTAGTCCGAACAAGTTCAAGTTTGATAAAATAGGTTCAATGCAGTTCGAATTTGTTTCAAATGGTTCATAGATTTTCTAACTTATTTGAATAGGTTTGATTTTTTCGAAACATGTTTAAATCTGATCATAAATGGTCTCAAAATATGTTCACAACTGTTGTAACATATGTTCAAACTTGTTCAAATGTATTTGAAACTTGTTCATACTAGTAAATAACTCATACGAACTTATCCAAACATATCTGAAACTTGTCCAAATTTGCTAATAACTTGTACAAACATTTTATTTAATTAATAGTACTTTTAAATAATTCAATCCATTTATCTATAACAAAAACGTTATCTATATAAAAAAAGTTATTTGATTGTCAAAGTTGACAATGACAACTGAAAAATATTGAAAAATATACGTCCATGTCATCATATTTGCTATACGTGAAATGACATTTTTTTTAGATCTTAACGGAAAAAATCCGTTTTACTCTGAAAAAAAAAAAACGAGATCACATCTGCAGGTGGGTGACAACCCTCGTGTTTAGCTCGAGTCGTCGACCCGAGCCGAATACTACCCTCAAGAAATGACTTGTTCTCTCGACTAACACAATGCACTATTAACTTTCGCTCAACATTTATATGACAGATGTATCGGACGGACTGATATTGCGCCTGATGAAATTGCGAATCACTGACACGCATCGGCCTAAGAGTGAATGAAGGCCCAAAGAACGGAAGTGCAATTAATGGCGAGACGTTTCAGCGTATCTCAAAAAATTGGCACAATTTAATTAATTTGAAAGCAGTCTCTCCGAGTGCACTTGCAAAAAACAGCGCAAAGCGTGAGTGCAATTCGCCCTTTAAACTGGCCAGATGAAGAGGAATAGACAAGAAGACAAGCCTTTTAGCCCGGAGTCAGCGCGCCAAGCATCCTTGTCTTTTTACGAACGAGAACGCAAAACAGAAGCCCACCCGTTAGAAAGGAATAAAAGCTCCGCCAAAAATTCACCAAGCCCCTAAATAATTACTTCTCGTCTTGTTCGAAATCAGCCGCTGACCCCTCAAAAGCCAACAATATATTAACGTGAATCACTTATGTTTCAAGCATACATAAAACCATTTAGTTTCTGCTTTCATAAAGTTTTATTATTTTCGTGTTGAATACGCCAACTAAATTGTCAATGTCAGAAACGTGTAATATTAACTCACAGTTGTTGAAATAGTATAGGTGTCCGATTTGTTGACAGTCATCCAAATATGTGAAGACAAATGAAATTAAGCAAAATATTATATTTGCTCTTCGATTGGAGTGAAGCGTTGTCTATTGGTTTTTACACTTTGAGGTTATGTAGGAAGAGTTTGTGACGTCAACACACAGCGAAAAAATATTTGAAAATTTATTAAGGAAAATTGCAAAACCAACTCTTTTAATTTAATAAAATTTACTATATAAAATTGTAATATTTAATGAAAATATCGGAACTTTTATTACATGTATTATAAATTGAGGGTCCGGATGCAATAACCAGACTTACGCTCGAACGGCCTATTTTCAAATTGAAAAAGTGTCGAGGAAATTTTTGATTTCGATATACTTTGAGTAGCCAAATTCTTCGTAATAATCTAAAGAACAATTTGGCTACTCAAAATATGTCTAAAACGAAAATTTTCTCGATACTTTCTGGTTTTTAACACATAACCTCTCGAGCGTATGTCTGGTTATTGCATCCGGACCCTCAATTATTGTAATCTACGCGAAAATCACAGATGGAAAACTCGGTCACTGTAATTACGATCGTATTTTACAATTAATTTCTACGTTTTACATCTTGAAATATGCTTTAACAATGAGAGATTCGTCTGAATATTCTTCAACATACTTATGTATGATTATATTTGACAAAAATGTAACAATGTCGGTAATGTAGGTCGCACATCGACTTTGACATCCTCTTAAAAGGTAGTTCCAGCGGAAAGATGTTAATATCGGAATTTCATAAAATTTAAATCGCATATTCTGCTCAAAACGTACATTTATTCATAAAATTCTTGGCATATCTGCAACAAATCAAAAGTTTATTTATGTAAAAATGGCGACCAATGAAAAAAGTGAAAAAAAAAAATTAATTGATATTCAGTAAAAACATCAAATATTATTAATTGAGTCTAAAAAGTTGATTCATCATTTCATCGCTTAAATTTGTTGAACAATTTTTAATGATAATTTTGTGTGTTTTAATGAAAAACATTTGAAAAGTCCCCAAACTTACCGCAATCCATGTTATGAATAATCAAAATAATATATTCATCACCATAGGAAAACGTTCAATGAACATTAGGGTGAATCTTTCTTTCGTCGCATATAACTTTATTTCTCGAGTTAGAACAGATGTAAAATGTGTTAAAAACGTCTGTAAACTTTGTTCATATAGATCTCGAGGACACAAATAAAAAAAAAGCCACCAAGATATCAACGAGTTATTACCAACAAACTTGGAGCATAAAGGAAAAACTTTCTTTTCACTTTCCTTACGTACATGTCATCAAGCGCAGTTGGGTTAAATTATTTATCTCGTGGTTGTTGTTTCGAAAGGCATCGGCAAAGAAAACCATTTGCAATTCTAAACTTCCTTGAGAATTCAAACCCGAGGTTTGAACTTTGTTCCACAAACTTTTTTCTTTTTGCATTAATATTTTATTCGATTGGAGTTCATCGGCAGGATTGCAGTCAACATTGTGCACTTGCCAGGCAAGACACAAATTTTTTATCTTACAACACCTCGTCGAGACAGTCCCCTAGTAAAGAAGGATCATATATTGTCCATATATCATTAATATAGATTGACAATTTATTATTTTCATCAAATCATATATTTTATCATTAAGTTAAGTTACCTGTCATTTTCGGTTCAAAAACCTCAGATGAATGAAAGTAATCATTTTAATTCATAATAAAATCACAAAATAATATTGTTAGTATTTCAAACTAATTGTAACGAATTGTAAATTTCCAATATTGTAACCGAAAGCAAATACCCCTAATAAAAAAGATAATATATTTCGCATATTTTTCATATATGGACTATGTATTGCCAATATAAAAACAATTTTAAAATACTATCAATATATGGCCAATGTATGGACAATATATGGTCCATATATTGTTAATATATTGATAATATATTGTCAATATATGGTCAATATATGATTTCTGAAATATATTGCTAATATATGTTTTATGTATGGACAATATATGATCCTTTTTACTAGGGTGATTATTTTTCAATATTTTAATTGCTAATATATTGCCAATATATAGTCCATACATGAAAAATACTCAAACATATATGATTAATACATTTCCCATGTATTGTCAATATATTAACAATCTATTGTTAATCTATTACTGTCAATATTATATGATAAAATACATGATCTTTTTTTTACTAGGGCCGGTCGAAGGGATTTCCAATGCGAAAAAAAGTACGATGACTTGCTGCAATACAATCCGAACTATCTCAACGACTTAAAGTACGCCTTCAACATCAATCGATGTCTGCTCTACCTGACGGCATGCTGGCCGATCGGCACTCGTGTTTTCAAAACGATCAAGCGGATAGTCAATTTCATTCAGATCTGTTTTATAATTATTTTCATCCTCGGGTACGTATTCGACTTGATCTTGAACGTAACGACCATCGGCGAGTACATTAGCAAAGGCGGCATGCTCCTCGTTTTCATAGGATATTTCATCAAGTATTTGGTAACCGTCATGCAGCAGTCGATCATTTGGTCCTGTTACTTCCAAATGAAGGAGGACTGGAAGTACTTCTGGACCGGTAGTTACGAGATAATGAGAAAACACGCGAGCATTGGTCGAAATATAACCATTTTCTATTGTGTCATAATAATAGTAACCTTGGCGTTGTGGAATGTCATTCCGCTAAACAAACCTGCTGTCATTGTCGATGGCGAGGCATATCATAATTTGCCGTTCGTGTCAGAGTACATATTTTTCGAGCCCAGAAAATATCCGTATTATCCGTATGTTTTTGTGTGGCAGTTTTACACGGCTGTTTTGATTGTTGTGTCGGTGTGCCACAATTCTACGGCTGCAGCTTTTGCCATACATGGCTGTGCTCAGTATGAAATTTTGTTGATTATCCTGAGGGATATCAGTGAGAATACGAAACATGATGTGGATGCGAACACCAAACTTGTTTACGTTATCAAAAAACATAATCAGATTTTAAGGTTCCAAATTATATGAAAATATTTATACATTTTGTTCAATATTTCCCAGGCAAAAATTTATATATTTTGCCATGTATATAACATATATGCAGCCATTTATGCTACATATATGTTGCATATATGCCCGCATATATGACAACGAACCATAAATGTTTGCATATATGTTGCATATATACCGACATTTATGCCTGCATATATGGCAGGCATATGTCTAACCATAAATGCAACCATATATGCTGCATAAATGGCAACATATATGGTCCATATATGCAGTATTTATGTTCCTTTTTGCCTTGGTTTATATTTTTCAAACAGTCTGAAAAAAATTTGTTTGAATCTAATAAATGTTTGTTAAATTAAATAAATTTTATTCTAAGTTTGTTTGATTCAAACAAATTTTTCTCTAAGTGAATTGTTACAAAATATTCATTTGTGAATTTTTTTATTCGGAACTTCTATATAAATGATAGCATTTTGTTAAAATAGGCCACCAATAGATGTGTACTAATAGGACAATATAAAGGTTCTAATTTTCATTGTTGTAGGTTTATTGCACAGTCAGACAGAGCTTTTACATGGATTTTCTTCACTGAATGGATAGCGTGTGTCAATTCTATGTGTACGGCCTGTTATTTCTGTCTTGTGGTATAGTATTATAGTGTAAATCTCATTGTTTCATCGTAAAACTGATGATTTCATGTTTGGATTTTTACAAAGTTCAAATTAGTTTCACTTTTGAACCTTTTGTTTCAATCTCGGAATCTTTGGTTTTAATTATATATTAACAATCAATAGAGTTTTACAATCGATAATTATTATAAAAAATTTTTTCGGAAACTTGTTTTTTTTTTTTTGTCAGAATCAAAGTGTATTCAAAGTGACAACTTTTTATTTTGTCGACGTTTGGACACCACGGTTGGATTCGACACTACATCTTCAGGACTATAAAAATTGAAAATATCAATGATACAAAACTGTCATTTACATAAAGTTGTACAGGGTCATTCAATCACTAACCTATCTCAATAAAAAATTACATTACTTCTTTTTTGTTATCAACATTGACCTTTGTCTTTTGTTGCAAAATACATAACATTGTCGTAGCAGGTGTGAGTCAACATTTTAAACAATCAGATTTTATAGATATGTACAAGAACTTGGTTATGATCGAAGAGTAAACAAAATACCGGTGAATCCAAGACAATCGATAAAATGATCTAATCGAGCAAAATAGATAAAAGTACAAGTGAAGACATTTGAATATCACAGAGCTAAGACCATGAAATATGAAAAAATAAATATATGAATAAATAAGTAATAAATAAATAATCATCAAGAAGTAATGAAACTTAAAAATAACTGACTATGAAGATTGGAAAGATTTCTTCAAAATAAACTTCCCTCTAATATATTGAACACTTCCTACAAAACTCAACACACAAAATTAAACAAGATGTTTGAACACCACCTGCAATAGCACAATCTGATATTATACAGATAATATATTATATTACTGGAATCATATATATAATTACTGGAATTTTCAGCTGAGGAAATATACGGAGGATGTGAGGAACGTGGAGTTGACATTACAGTTCACTCTGACTATGTAGGGTTCAGACACCTTACCAACCAAATCATTCCTCAAGAAGGCAGAATCCACTGTGGAAGTAGGCAACAAATTCAACCGGACTAAAAACCACATTTACATGAAGAACAAAATGGAAGTCATCAAAACAGTAGAAAGTAATATGTACAACATCCCTCCAGAAGATTGAAATGTCGTGAGACAACAAGTACTCAAATCGTCAGTACACTAGCTGATAAAGGAAATGGTATTGTGGCGTTGCAAAAGTCAGATTACATCACTGAAATGTATATAGCTTACTTAGTGACACTGACACCTATGAGAAATTGTCCAAAAGTCCTTTGACGATTTTGATTGATCTAAATCAATCTTCTTTGAAGATTAAATCCCTTAAATCAGGGTCTTTGATAAATCTAAAGACCCTGATGAGAAGATGGAAAACAGATGGACATATTACCTATTCTGTTTTCAAAAGAATGAGAATTTCATAATGTAACTTTTCATTGAGACAGTTTAATGATTGAATGACCATGTACAGCTTTATGTAAATGATAGTTTTGTATCATTGATATTTTTCATTTTTGTAGTCCTGAAGATTGCACTCAACCGTAGTTCACCTGTCGTGAACAAGTTTCCGAAAATTTTTTTACAATTTGATAAACGCAGACGTTAAGCAAAAATTATATTTTCTATCTCAAATAACACTCTGTGACGGCTAAACATTCGTCTGATAGCAATCTGATATCAAATTTGACAAATGATGTCATCATTAACACTTTAAAATTATTAAATTTTACTTTTTCCGCCAAATTCATAATTCAAACTTCAGCCTCGACTTAGACATCATCTTAACGGTTATGCAAATTGCATTTTACTTCCTATTTCTTTTAACATATAAAAATAAAAGCATTTTATTTCATGCAAAATTTATGAATAAGTATATATATTATATTGCACTTACATAATTATTACAGGAACCACTTACTCTTATGTCGTTATTAAGAAATATCAGCCTATTTACATATGCTACGAATACTTTTTTTTAATCTGTTTTACTGGACAACAATTGACAGAAAAGGTAAAAAATATATATTTGACAGTGTTTTATAGTAATTTTAATACATAACATATGTCTCGACTAGTCCTCGCAATTCGGAAAATTATTTCTAACAACAAAATGGTACAATTTAACAAAAGAAAAATTGTTCATCTTTTCCCTTATCAATGTTTATGGTCAAATCCCCGCCTACATCACAGCTGGAAAAATGATTAAATTAACTATGGAAACTTATACTGATGTAAGATTTTCAAATTCTACACTTTGACATTGTTAGCAATATGTATTTCTTCAAACAAAATTAATGACATTGAAAATTTGCATGCTCAGTCTATGAAACGAACGTTAGCTTTTTTTAATGTCATGAAAAAAACATTATAAAATTTTGCAGCGGTAAAAGTAAGTATCCCTATGATAATACAAAAATTTGAGTTATTGAAAAGTAAAATTGATATATTTACCAATACCATTTGACGTATAATAAACCAAATTCTGCGTCCAGTTTTCAGTTTGAATTTGAACGAAATGATTTACTACCAAATGTAAATGACATCAATTTTGATTTATATCAGTCGGTATATTAAAAATGCCAAAAAAATTATCTTACATGAAATAAGTTACTGTAAAAAATGATTTCTTACTTGGTTGTACGATAAAATCCACATTCTGCGATTGATTTATAAGTTTATTATTTTTATTCTTTTTCAAAAGTAATTTTTTTATATCAAAAATATTAGTCTAATGTTTAAATCTGGAGGACAATGTTTTTACTATTACATTAGATGTTGCAACGTTTACTCCAGACTGACGAACAGACGTACTTTTTTTACAGCCCAATTAAATATTCATCAACGCGTTATAGCTTCAGGTGTTCGTAATTGCAGAAGTTAAAATTCCGTAATAACATTTTCATGTTGAATAAAAGCACTTTTAATACTTCACCGAAGTTAACATGTCTCACGTGTTAGTTAATATTTCTTAATTATCGTTGTATAAAAAGGTATGAGAAAAAAGTTGAAGCGCGCAAACCATAATTTAAATGACCAGTCATACAACTTACAGTTATGACAGAAGAAAAAGAAAACAATACCTTTGACAAAAGTTTTTTCGACACTTACCTGAGATATTACAAATTTGTTACTTTGTCTACCGGATTTTGGACTAAACAAGACAAACATATCTGCATGATATTACATTTCTACCAATTTTTGATTCTTATTTTATTTTCATACACACAAGTAATTGCAGATCTATTTGTTCTTCTAGTATGTGTTGATTGATTTGAATTAGGGTTCTGTTACTGAGGTGAAAATTTAACTATTGGACATAATACTCCAATCCAAACCAACCTGGATGACTTATGATTTTTCAACAATTTCACAATCCTGCTATGAGAGTTGACCCAAAAATTATTTTTGTCCACTTGAAAATTGTAATTTCGTGTCATTACAAGAACAGAAATGGGGGATTTAATTGTTTCCATAACTTTAGAGATCATTGGAAACCATCAATTTATTTGCTTCCAGTCAACTTCAACATATGAATATAAAATTAAATAACCAAAACAAGATGAATAATAATTTATTAATTCTATTTGTATTCGTAGACAGTTTATTTGTACTCCATTCGTCACGAATTTGTAAGATTGTGTATAGATTCTGCATGGTACTTTGTCTTAATATTTATTTGGGCAGTTTTCGTTAATAATATAATGCATAGAAAAAAGTAACAATGAAAATTTATTTGTAACGACGCAGTTAGTAAAAACTATTTATCAATTTATTGTTATTCAATATTATTCAGTTTGGTAGAGTTGTAAATATGATAGATGAACATTACAAATATGCCATGAGGATGTACAAAGAAATTGCACTAAAACAACTAACATTATGCGAAAATTCTACAAAGACTATTACAAGTAATTATTATTATTATTATTTTTTTTTGTCCTTTTTTGTATACCTTAGTCTTTACTATGAATTTCAAATTCTATTTTTTTTTTTGGTTTCAGAATTCTTCACGATAGTCATGATTGGAATACTTCTGCTAATTTTCATTTTAATGTACACATTCTGCTTTTCCAAAAAAAGTACTGAAAGAGATCTGTGTATAAAAAAGTTCATGCTGGCGAAAGGTACGTTTTCAAATGAATGGATGATTCTTCTCACCGTCTTGGGTGCGAGTTTCGCTTGTTGCTCTGCCGCTGGATTGGTGATATTCAGTATCATAGCGTTATTTACAGCATACACAAACAAGTCGATGGGAGAGTGAGCATTTTTTTTAAACATCTTATCTTGTTAAAATGTACTATTGATTGACTAATCATGATTTTATTGTGTCAAGGTACAAGTTGAATGCTATCAGCAATTTTGGAGATTCTGTTTCTGCAGAAGACGAGCATAAATTTACCCAAAATATCAAATACTGCATCATAATTCATCAATTTGCTCTTAAGTATAATTTGAAAAAAAAAAAAAAGCAGCATGCTACTGCTCCTATTGCAGTAGTTTTGTAAGTAAATTTTTTCGTCTTTGCTAGATTTGCAAGTTTGATAAATGAGGTACTTCACCTGATTGCATTTGTTGGATTGTTGGTGAGCGTGGGTGGGGTGGCTGTTTCCATATATACAGTAAGATATGAAAATTATTTTATATTTGAACGTATACTGACTCGTCAATCAATTTATAATTGCATTTAATGGGAAATGTACACTTGGAACGGTTGAATTCTTATCTCAATTCAAAAAATAATGATAAAAAATGTACACATCTATACTATATATAATGTTTATGACAATCATCTGTTATAGATATGTATCATAGGCAATTCAAGATGTACTACATATATTATAAGATACACAAATGATTTTATCTACTTATATTTTTCTCATATTTTTATTTTATGAAAATATTTTAAAATGTTTTTAATCAAAATTGCAATCAAAATTTGCAGTCTTTATATGGGATAAAAACGTTTTGACTATAATTTAATTTCGTTGATGATTTAAAATCATCAAAGTCGATATTCATTCCAGTGTATATTCCTCTGTTACTATATTCCAAGTGAAATTTGAATTGATTATTTGCACTGAATATTTTGATACATAACATTATTGATTATTGCTCCATATATGTTCTTGCATGTTCTGTGGTTATTTTTGTGACACTATATCAGTGGCATTGAGGAAAAACCAGTCAAGTGTATATGTAAATCGTATACAACTTAACTGGTTATTCCTCACAGTCACAGATATTTATTTATGTAACATATATGGAACCGTTGATGCATTTTTACACCTTGATAAATTAATCAAATAAAATTCATAATCGCGATAATCATGTGATACCTAATTAATGGTTCTATACAATATTAATAATGATTGATATCAATATAATTAGATTAATATTTTGTGGAAGGATTCAAATCATGATACATTAATGACTATCATCATATTGTTTTGCATGGAGTTGATTCTTTTACTGTTATTTAATGCAATTGGTGATGAAGTTGCGTATTTGAGTGGCACGCTAATAAAATTCTTAATGTAAGTAAAATTGACATTTGACAGTATAAAAAGTTAACTTGAATGTGTGAATCTTTGGGAATGTTCAAAAAATGACTATATGACATTTTCTATATTAATGAAACAAAAATCTATTAAAAAATGAAAAACTGAAAAAAAGAAGATTTTTTTACACTGTTTGTCATTTTAGACATTCAAATGTTTTGAATTTTTTTATTTATAGATATAATACGTCATGGACAACATCATGTAGTAAGTCGAAACACAATTTTGTCATTTTTCAAATGAGATGTGATACACCGATTGTAATATACGTTTTCGGTGATATTATTTTATCAATGAACACATTTGTTAAAGTAAAATTACTACCAACTATTTATAACCAACAATTTCCTTTTACACTGATGAATAAAAATTTTAATCCATTGAATTTCAATATTGTTCTAGATAATCAAAACTTCGGTGTCATATTATACATTCTTGAAACAAATAACTTAACATATGCTGATTTTTATATAGAAGATAGATAGAATTCTATTTTTATAAAAAGACATGATCAAAATAACATTTGATGTTTTCGGAATAAAAGTTTATTTCGTATGTTTTAAAATCTTATAATACTTAAATTAAGAGTTTTCTGTTTCTAATTTTTTTTTTCAATTGACCTGTACT